>JAQJVL010001428.1:46689-190575 GCA_035578905.1 Stictocephala bisonia | reverse complement strand
AGTGTTTCAATGTTATAGCTAGTGTAATCTAATAAATATTAAAATTATATCACAGCCTACCAGTGAATGAGTTATTAAGTTATATTGTAAACAGTTATAACAAATTCCTATATTATATAAGAATAATAATACATGTGTTCGTACCTAAATGGCATGTAGGCTACATAATGACTACTCTCACTATCATTGTTTATTAGAAACTGTAAATTCCAAGTCAATAACAAATTTTTGAATTTATTTTGTTATTAGAAGAATAACAAACTTCTTTCATAGAAATAATTTATTTTAAAATATACATTTTACTGACTTTCAATTATTACGTTGGAGCCTTCATTTAGGCTGAATGTTATTTGCATTGTATTAATGTGTTTCGGGATTACCTACTCGTGTTCTGCAGTGAAGGCATGGAGCAGGCATTTTATTGCTGAAAATTATGGCCTTTTTCACACCAGTCTTAAAACTTTCTCTCTGTATACTAAAATTTAGGTAAAAATATGCTTTATCAAATATATATATATATATATATATATATATATATATCAACATATAATATTCTGACATATATGTTTGGGTAATAAACACAAAAAATTTACCGTAAAAAATATTCAATGCATTACAGTACCATAGGTTACAGACCTTCAATGGTTACAGAGCATAGATGGTGAAGGAAGACATTTTCTTTGAGAGTTGGAACTTTACTTATTTGAATCAATGAATTGCTGATTAATGCAAATTGCGATTACCAGGAACTAACCTAGAGATACACAAAACTTAACTATAATATATTAGGCATGTACTGTAATAACAGTTATTTGCGACCATGTATCAAGTGCATAGTGTGATTCAAATGCATAATTCTCATTTTGCTGTACCTAGAGTTAACCTGAAACATTCTAAAATTTGATATGGTCCTAAAGGAGTTAAGTAGGACAACACAAGAATCAGAGGCAAGTCAAATCATTTGAAACATATTTAGGAAATAATTTTCATAAAGAATGTAATTTTATTAAATGGTAGTAAATTTTAACTTAACAATGTTAATGCATGTTTTCTACGTATTGAATAAACAAATAATTTTCCAAGTCTAGGATTGGGGCTAGGGATAGACCTATATTCTGCTCTTAACCCCAATAATATAATTTGTAGGTTATAAAAACACAATTACATCAACATACCTTTAAATGCATAGCCTTTAACAATTACTATTTGACAATATTCTTACACAAGGATGTTCTCTTTCTATCCAATATGTCCCATTCAAACGGTATAAACAATCATAACCTGTAATACTTAGTATGATTAAGGTTTATTGACGTTAACTTTTCATCTATCGCCCGCCATTAGTTTCAACTTTCAAATGCACCTGCCACCTATCCACTAATTCCCGATTTCATGCAGGCTATACAAACAGAAGTATTATGTAAAATACATAAATGAATGAAGTCTAAGCTATTTGGTACAACCTAAAAATAATAAAAAGTGGTTGCTTTATACCTTCTAATAGATAGGCAAAATTTATATAAATGAAAAAGAATTTATATCTATCTGCAATTGGTCCGACTCATGTTATGTCTCATAACCGGTCTCATGTTATGTCAATTGGTTAACAGTCTACTTGGGATATATATATGGTGAAAAAAATATGGAAACACTTGCACAACTTTTCTATGACCTCACTGGTAAAAGTGAAATCTTGTACATCATCATGGTTACAAAGAACACACTTTTTGACGCCATTAGCGACATTTCATCTTTTTAGGGAGACGGCCCAAGTGGAGTTAAACGTAAATCTTCAATGTAAGCCTAGCTCGAGATTGGTATCAAATTAAAGGTTTATTCAATAGAAAATAATTGACGCAAACCGGGCTTCGGAAGGTCTATCTATCCTTTCTAGAGTAGCGGTTATTTGAATTTCAAAGTAACTAATTTGAACACTGTTATTTCTCCGCTATTGAACTATTGAAGTTATACTTCTTTGCGCCCGTTAGACACTTTGGGATGGGATGTTGGTCGAGAAACCGCGTCACGCTGAAAAGTAAGAACAAATTTTTAAGAACTATCGATTAATCGATTGTTAATCGAAGAAATTTAATCGAAGAAATTACTGATAATGATAATATAGGTGTATAATATAATAATGAAGTCACGTATAATATATTGAAGATAAATATATTGAATAATATTGAAAAATGTCTTATATTTCATTTATATATCCTGTCTGTTTGTGTGCGTGAGTGGGTGTATGAGAATGGCCAAAGAAGTATAACTTCCACCGTGTGGTCCGACGCACACCCAATTTTTTTTTTAAGTCAAGTATTCTCATCAACAATTATACTTTATGGAACACAATAACTAAAAAAAATTATAAATTATCAAACTATCTACGTAAAAAATAAAGTTGCTGTAAAAGCGTTTCCATACTTTCTACGCTTTCATACCGACTTAATTTTTTCTGTAGATAATTTGATAATTAATTTTTTTTTAGTTATTGTGTTCCAAAAAGTATAATTTTTGATAGGAATAATTTACTTCAAATCGTTAAATAATGGAGAAATAATAGTGTTAAAATTAGTTACTTTGAAATTCAAATGGCCGCTACTCTGGAAAGTATAGATCTTTCGAAGTTCGGTTTGTGGCAATTATTTTCTATTGAATATCCCTTTAATTTGATACCAAACTCAACCTAGGCTTACATTAAAGATTTTCGTTCAACTCCACTTGGGCCGTCCCCCTGAAAAGATGAGATGTCACTAATGGCGACTAAAAGTGTGTTCTTTGTAACCATGATGATGTACAAAATTTCACTTTTACTAGTGACGTCAGAGAAAAGTTGTGAAAGCGTTTCCATGTTTTTTCCACCCTGTATACTGTATATGATTTATTGTATTTTGGATTGTCATTTGGATTGTCATTTGAATATCTTAATTTATTTAGACATTCGATCGGATAACACCATATAAAAAAAAATAATGTCACACAAAATAGTCCCAAATTAGAAAAGAAAATTAACAAAGGCCACATACAAAATAAGTATATTTACAAAATAAATATATTTACATAACTACAAAAAAAAATGGAAATTACAAAAGTGCACTTACTCATTAAATTAGCAACAATAAAGTATACATACATAGAAATAAATATTAGAAATAATGGTAATATAAAAATAAACAAAACTATACACTTTAAATAATTTACAGACACTGCTCAAGTCTCTTTTTAAGCGAGACTTCAGATTCATTGAAGAAATCAATATTTGTAGCCGCTGAAATCCATACCTCAACAGATGGGAGAGACCACTTTTGTAAACATAATTTGTAGTAGCGTTTACGGAATATTGTTCTAGAGCGGGTTCCTTGAGGAATTAAAAAAAAACAGCAGAGAAGAAGCTCAGGAAAATCAATGTGACCATTCCCAAGTTCGTAAGGAAATAGAAGGTCCGAATGATAGCGCTTCAGATGTAAAGTATGAATGTCCATGAGATGCTCCACAGAAGGACCATGAGGTTACGATAAGTATACTCTTGTAGAGAACCCAACACCTTGATAAACCTGTTCTGAATCTGCTGCAATAAGTCCATGTGGTTGTGCTGGTATGGTGATAGTTAACTGAGCCATACCCAAGGATGGAGCGCTGAAGTCTTGTACAGATCTAGAAGTGTTAGAGGAGAGTTTAAATTCACGGTACAACGGAAAATGAAACCCATAGAGTTAGCTCTATGTGTAATATGTTCCAGACAACACAATGAAGGTGTTGGCATAGTTATATCATGATCCTTTACTCTGACAGCTCGCTTCAAGACACAACTGACCGAGATGTAGTCTAATAGAATTTTATCAGATCCACGTTTGTATGGGATAACCAAGCACTTATTAACGTTAAGCTCCATACCATTCTCTCTACACCACTTAGCAAATTTATTGAGACTGTTGAAGGCTGATTTGACCTTGGGCAGATATGACATTTCCAAATATCTGTTATGTTATCAGCAAAAGCAAACATAAGGAAAAAGGTGAGAATTTAAAATGATATGTCATTAATAGATACTGAACAAAAGAGAGACTAAATGAAGTGATCCTTGAGGTACACCAGATAAAACCTTAAAAGGCACTGAAGTGGAATCATTGTACTTTACAATTAGAGTTATATTTCTTGAATAACTGTCAATATATCTGAGCAAAGAGCCACTAACTCCATATCCAGCAAGTTTGGCAATCAAAAGGTTATGGTTAACCCTGTTAAAGGTCTTGGAAAGATCCAATATATACAATCAACTTGACAAGATTCCCCAAGAGCCGACATTAAATAATCCTGAAATTCAAGAAGATTGGAGACTGTACAACGGGATCGGAGAAATCCATGCTGCTGAGGAGAGGTGCACTTCCTTTAATGAAAGTAGAAGTAGTCCAAAACAATTCGCTCGTAGACCTTGTCAATTGCAATAGGTCTGTAGTTCCTGACATTGCAACGATCCCCGGATTTGAAAACAGGAACCATCGTATCCTTGTTTGAGAAAAGAAGGAAATATTCCATTGGCTAACATATACGAGAAAAGAATGGCAAGATGGGGTGCAAGAATTTGTGGTCAAAACATCAAAACAAAAAGTGGAGTACCATAAGGTCCAGCTCCTTTATTAGGCAATCAACTTTACGTTGAACTACAGTGGGAGATATTTAACAAAATGAGAAATAGTGAAATTCCAACTAAAGTCAAAAGTTTGAATGGTGATAGGAGCATCAATAAATACAGATGAGAAGTGCCCAAAAAAACTCACAGCCTGCATTAGCACTGTAGACTTCTTTTGAGTCAAGGGTAAATTTTAAGGGAATATTAGAGCTGTTCTTGATATTGAGGCTGTTGATACGTGCCCAAAAAGATTTGATATTAGAGGGAATGCTGTCTTCAATTCTCCGAATACAATCACGTAGACATTGAGTTGCGAGAACATTTCATTGATTTCTCAATTAACGAAACTCGTCCAAGGTTCCTATACAACCTTGAAACTCGTCTAGGTAGAGAAGTATACCAGTTGACTTGAACTTCCTGTTCTCCTTTTTTTATTTCCAACAAGGCATTTTAGGTTACTTGTAAACCATTTAGGAACCGACGAATAGGAATATAGGATATAGGACGTTAATAGGAATATACAGGTCAATGAGTTTCTTTAAATGATAGAATTTAGAGAAGTAATTTTCTATATTTACAGAAGGATCCAAAATTGGAAAGACAAGCCCTTGCAATGAATTTATGTTTATTTATTTATTTAGCTATATTTATGTTCCTTTTACCAAATAATCCAAAATAAGCTATACCATAACTTCTGTTTATCTATTTGTGCTTTTTACTGGGAAACGAGGTTACCCATAAATAAAACTGTTATTCTTTGATCTATACAATATACATCACTGAGTAAGTCTTACGAACTAAGCATGGCAGTAATTGTCATGTTTTTCATTTGATAAAGGGACTTTATTTCATTTGTTTGTTGCTCTAAGATTGTGCGGATAGGTTTTTTTTATACTAAAACTGTTCATAATCGAATCATCCCAAATTCATTACGTTCATTTTTTCATTTGATAGTATCACAATACTGGTTTGGTACGTTTGTTTGAATATCTTTTAACAGGGTACTGATTTTGATTTGTATTGTACATGTTCCGTTGTTGTTATTGGTAATTGTAATTATGCACTTGTTACTCACGAAACGGAACTCTTCTGTGAAATGGGTCAAGAATGGCCTATATTTTCTCGAGAGTTACTTTTTCTAGTAGGATCACGGTTTTTAAGAACAGTTCGAAACGCTAATTTTCAACTTGCATTCTTATTATTTTTTTAAAATCTCCATTATTTTTAGTATTTTGTTTAGCATATTTTTTTTTTTTTAATTTAATACTTTTTACTCTGAATACGAGTTTTAAAATTATTGTGATCAAGGAATGCCTATTATTTGGCAAGATAAAACGGGAAACTAATTTTGCGACGTGTCACGTTTGGCGGCCATATACGTGAAGGTAAAATTAAAAACTGTTAACCACGAAAAACTTACCTGAATACCGTGAAGTCGTTTTGTACACCCTCTTTAGAAAGCATAATATCCGTCCTTAAACAGGTTATGCTGCATGGGAACCATTTGAAATGATACTTCAGAGGAAAATAAAGTTGATGGAAGAATGAAAGATTGCACAGAAACAATATACAGTAAAAACATTCATTTAAAAGATGTTTTTATTTAATTTTGAACGTTGTAAATTCAAATATATTCATGATAGAGGATGTAAAATAGAGATAAGTTTTAGACCTACATACTACGGTTTAGTTTTAAATAATTTTAGTCGTTGTTGAATATAGGAATTTTAATGCTTGTTTCTGGTGTTATAAGAGTGATAGTGAGGTTATACAAGATTATTTACCTTTACAAAGCTAAATACTCCTAACATAAAAAGAGAGGAAACAGTAAAAATACATAAATTTAAAAATCCTGTCCATAAGAATCACTAGGTTTGAGCTCTAACATTGTGCGGATAGGTTTTTTCGTACTAAAACTGTTCATAATCGAATCATCCCAAAGTACGATACAATATCTTATAATATCCTTAATTAATTAGACTAAAGGAAACTAGTTTGGATACGTACAAATTATTTAAGAGCTATATTTCGAAGAACAAATATATCCCCTGACAAAGTTTTCGTCATTCTACGACAGACTACCGTCCAATCTCACACAAAGGAAATTAAGAATTCAGAAATCTACAGAAATTTCTCATCCAGACAAACTAAGGGGGCACTAGAAAACCTCTACTCTGCAAGAATATTTTTGTGAAATCCATACTGAAAATATAGTTTGTTTCTTTAGCTAATTTTTAAATGATAATCAGACAAATACTGAAAGAGATTGTTAAAGAGAATGTGTTTGCCTTTTTGTTCAAAAACTTGCAATCATTGTGTTTGGACAAAATATAAGTGTCATCAGCAAAAATTGTTAAAGAATTGGGCGGAATGTGAACGGCAATGTCATTTATATAGCTCTAGAATAAGGCTGAGCACGAATTGAGCCTTATTCAATATATAGCACGAATTGAGCCGTGGGCTATATGGCACGCCCACGGAGATGATATAGCTCAGAGGTGAATTGCTCCCTACATCCGCTAGAGTCGGTGAAGTCTATGATTGTTCTATGAGTTACATTAGTAAGATATGAAGGAAACAAACTTAAAACTGTGTCTCTAATTTAAGGTTCACAAGCTTCCACAACTGAAATTGATTACTTACACAATCAATTGCCTTGGGGAGATCAATGAAATAGCCAATGGCCACCTCACTGCCCTCCAAGGCATCGATGCGATTATTTGTTAAATTTATAATGGCAAGTTTGGTTGACTTCTTTTTTTGGTAGCCAAATTGATTTAGATAAGCAATTTTCCGTCGTTTAAATAAGAAATCAACCTATTCAAAACTAATTTTCCTGAAATCTTCGAAACTGTTGATATGTGTAAGATTGGACGATATAGCTGCCCGAATTACATGGGTCATATTGTTTTCAAGTGGCTTAATAAGGGCAATTTAGCTTCTTCCGGAAACTATCCAACCTCAAAAGAGGTATTTACCAAGTGTACCAAATTTGTTGAGAGATTAATAACAGGATTTGGGTTACGTCGCAACCAGAATGCATTAACTCTAATTAACTAGTTTAGTGACTTCATAAACAGGTGTGAAATGAGAAAAATGGTCAGAATTACAATCTTGGTTAACGTGTTGAACATTGACAAAGTTTTGAATTTGTCTAGGCTGGTAGAGAAAGTACAAAATCGTTAAAAGTGTTTCTGATCACTTCAGGATTGGACTCGGCGTCATCATGTTTGAGACAGATTATTTTTAGTTTTTGCATAACCATTTTTATTTCTGGATTGTATAATGAAGTGCCAATCTACTTTGGAGGGGTTTTTAAGAGTAAATGTTTTTGGATACAACATTTGATTTGGTTTCTAAGATTTTTCTACGGTAAGCTTCCTTCATCCTGTCGTTCTCGTTTCTCAGATCAGAGTCTCTAGTATCCACCCACTACGAATACGTCAAAAAGACATCTTTTTTAAAGCTTTTATCTCATAAGTAAGCCACGTAATCTCGTTTATTATTTTCTACCTGAAAGACAATTCAAGCACATTCTGCTCACTTAGGTCCCCACTTTATGAGCATAAAGTAAACAGTTACCTTACTACTATTTATTCTTTATACATAAGTGAGAAAGACTACCTTAATATATTATTTTCATTGACAATTGTTTTGAAGAATATAGTAACAGCTAGAACCGATCTTTGCATTTTGTCTGATTCTAACATACTGATTCCAGCAATTATGCAATAAGCATTTTCAACTGACCAGAAAAATTCTATGGCAACGTAGTTTTCAAGTCTATAAATTTACGACAGACTCTTGATCACGAATTTGGCAAGACTTTTACAATCGAACCATTATTAAGCACGTTAGCGCCGGAAGTGTGCAGATTTCACTAATGTTACGTTCTGTTATGTTTGGTTGTTAAGTTTGGATTAAACCCAGCATATGCTAACCAAACCTAACATGGCTTAACATAACCTAAACAAAACTAACAACCTAACCAAACCTAACACAACCTTACCAAATATGACATTATTTTGTTGTACCTTACCTAACATAAGCCCTATTCTAACGAAATGTAACCTTACTGAAATCGGCACATTTCCGGCGCTAACGTACTTAATAATGGTACGATTCCAAAGACTATGTGATATTGGTAATCAAGACACGATTTGAGTACCCACATCTTATATTTACGGTTATATTTTTTTTTTCGTTTTCCTTCATTTTCGTAATTTATATGGATGGCTTTTCCGCTGAAAAAAAGATCATATATTGCTTCTTAAGCTACGTATTTATTATGAAAAATATTATCAGTCCAAAATCGACAAGGCTCCTGTTATATATAATTACCCGCTTTTATATTAATCACTTAAATCAGGTTTTGGTGTGATTATGAACAGATTACAACTGTATTTATATAACGTTCTAAGACACGCACTTATGTGTGCGTAATAAGGTTTCGTACAACGCGGTGCACATTACTGTCTTCTCGTTAAAGGTTAAACAATTAAATGCCAGTGTGCGTTGACACAGATCAGCTGATAGCAATGAACTGAAATTAGGCTATTCTGGGTAATGACAATCCTGCGTCTATTTAAAATAGTTGATGAAGTATAAAACATACGCATTCATAGGCTCGATAACAATCATGTGTTCCTGGAAACGACCTCAGCTGTTTTATTCCTATAAAACAATTTTAGTAATATATAAATTTATTTAAAAGTCTTCTTCGCTGTTATCAAATATGGATTGAAGTTACAAAACATGATTTCAATTTTAACATGGTCCTAAACATTCTTTGTGCGAAGAATTGATAATTAGAGGTTCTAAAATACAATATTATGATTTAAATTTTTTAGAGATGTATATCTGATTTTTAATTTACTTTGTAAGTGACACCATTCGTCATTATTTAACGACAAAATTCTTGAACGATCTTTTTTTAATAATATTTTTATGTTCATGTCAAAAATGAATCGTATTTACGTTAATTTAAAAAAGTGAAACGACATAGGTTTAATCAAATGAAGATGCAATTCTACGGTGGTCGATTTAACTAAACTACATTTAATAATCCTCAGAAAACAGGGACTCAGAAAGGAATTCGTAAAACTGTTTTAACACAAAGTCGATCACCATAGTATTTATATACTATTCTTGTACTTATAAAGTATTAAAGTTGTAATTCACTTATTTTGTTAAATAAGTAATGTCACTAATTCGTCTTTGATCTGAACATATAAAAGTTTCTTTAAGATTATACATATCTTCTTTGTAAAATATAGCAGAGTGTCACTTAGATTTTTAAAGATCTGCGTTGATCTCAACGATAGCAATTGTTAATTATAACTAAAGGATTTTATTGAGATTATTCACTAGTAATCACAATTAATTCACCACTGTCTGATGAGTTAACTAACGTTGTAAATAGAAATCCACCGAAATTGCATAAGTGACTTCTTGTTCTAATGTTGTATTAAAAATGTGAAATTTAACGTAACGTTTTACTTTTTGTTATTTCTACTAGCACGTAATTTGCTAACAACCAAATATTTGTTCAATACAATTATTTTACTTCCACCGCCAAAATACACAGATTTTGTGCTTAAAACAAATTGAATACAAATGGAAAATAAGTTAAAACTGTACAACACGGTTTTTTTAAGAATTCGTAACATGAGTATCGTATAGATTAATTCTAATTACTTCAGATGATACGCTTAAAAAACAATTGAACTGTTTTAGAAAAAGACAACCTTGTTTATAAACGTGTTTGGGTATAGTATAATGACAATTTGCTATGGAGAAAATATGGCAACGTTGCTACGCTGCGTTGCCAAGTTGATTAATGCGTAAGCTTCACCAAATACGAAGCAATGGCAACACTGCAATTTCCTTTGTTCTCTGCTAAAGTGCACTGCTCTCCATATGATGCGACTGATTTCACACCATATTTTCTCTAATAGTTCAGTTTGATATTTTGTATTTCTTATTCTCTAATGCTTTCACGGTATGACATCATGGAATGGCTGACAAAAATTATACAATTAATTACTAAAACAAATTTTACAAATACAATTATTTGTATTAAAACCAGTGTTACCTATTAATTATAAATAAATTAACAACTATTTAATTGTGTTGGCGTTTTATTAGTATTATATAGTAAAAGCCTATTACCGTAAATTCACATAAATTTAATTAATTTAACATTTCCTTATTCAATACATTCAACTACACTACATATTTACATTTTAACTAGCAAAGCAACGTCTGAACAATATGTAAACACATAATGTATATATAATTCTAATTCGCAAAAGAATCCTTTGGAGATCAGTTTAAACCATTGAATCAAACCTAACGAAAAAAGATTTGTTAGGTTTTAATCAAGTTTGGCTAACCTAACAGATTTAAAGAAAATTGCCAGTTGTTAATGTTATAATTATATAGTTTAAACTCCGAATTTAAACTATATAATTAATGTTAACAGGTATAATGGTTCTTCCTTTGTTTTTAAAATTATTTTAAAACATGTTGTAAACATGCATGACCATGTCAGCTGGATAGAATCTTCAATATGGGTAAAACCTAACTATCAGCTGATTAAGAAGCCATCTTTGTTTCGTAGACCTGCAGGTTGGAAAAGATTGAATTTTTAAAAAAGAGAAAATAACCTCTTGGTTATTATAAATACCACAGTGTATGTTACGATTCTAAATACAATACAAATTAATCACGTGTTATCTATGAACATTGTTTTCCAAATAAATTACCGTACCTTGGTTTCCACGAAAATGCCAGTTTCAAGTAACAGTCACACCAACACAAAATACAACCAGTCTGTGAAATTGTGTTGTTGGTTGAGTTGAGATGAAGGGAAAGAGGTGGGGTCGACCTCGACCGATCTATTCGGATTTGTTCGGGTCATTTCGATTGTAATGCATCATGGGTACCCGAGATGCAATGCCATCATTACCTATAGATCGTTTGAGCGGGAGATTCAAATAGTAGGTCTATGTTTAATATTTAATTTTTTCTAGGGATTGTGAGTTATGCGTTTATATTATCCAGATAAGTAAATTATACTGCCTTTTATAAATAATTTACCGTTCTATTACTCCTAATTTTCAGTTGGTTATTGTGGAACTGGTAAAATTAAGTTTTATCAACATAACCTTACCTTTCATCTGCTTTTGCGATGAAAGGTAAGGTGCAAACCAATAATTTTTTCTATAGTATAGTTTCATAATATTATAGGCATTAATATAAAATTGTATATTTAAACTATGCAATTTTAAACATGTGAATACTTGCCTGCACTTGTACAAGTAGTGTGTGTGTGTTTGCACATGTGTTAAGTTTTGTCTTGGACATATTGCCAAAATTTATGAGTTAAAGAGTTGTTAATAAAGTAAACATTCTGTAATTTGTTTGTGTTTTTAACTGACATTTAAAATATACTTGACGTCCACTTTTAGGTTGAAATCCATTTCAATTTATTATAATGCATACAAATTTGCAAAGGTTTATGCAATATCAGTGCCACCTAGTGTGGGTAGGCTGGTGGGTCTTTACAGGTATTCTACCAAACAAAACAAATCAAAACATATGCAGCGTTAATTTAAAAAAAAGGGACAGCTATTTGTTCTATGTAACAATTAATAAGAAAGAATATGTTATATAAATATTGCATTCAAACTGTAAGTGTATAGGCTGGAGGGTGGGCAATTAACACCAAACGTGTACGGGAGGGTGGGTGGGCCATACCACCCTACGTGTATTACATTACTAACGATCTTATATGGGTAGGTCAATAATACTATACAACTATAAAATTATTACGAAACATAAAATATCCTTGAGCATTTGGATGTGTTCCACATGCTTGAGTGGTTTAACTATTGAATGTGATTCATCCATCAAACGTTAAATGTTCAGTAATAAATAGTTTTTTACACCCCAAACCCACCCATAAACGTGCAGTGATAACAATACATATCTAAGTTGTTATGTATTATACAGGATTTGTATTTAGAAAACCTATCCTCTCTTAAAAGTTTACTGATTTCCTATCTCTCTTGCTGTGGTTTAAGGGCCTCTAACATAAAACTAACATTGCATTATAAAACTATTTTTTGTACCCTATTTATTTACACTTCATCTAATTAATGAAAAGTTACAACTATAAAATTGTTGGCTATGTATTTAAATATTAAAGATAGTATGCTTATTAGCCTATTTATTTTTTAAACAACCAAATGATTATTTCCAAATTGAGATATATTTATTTTATAAACCTTACCTTAATTAAGACATGCTATTTAAGGAATGGAATGACTAAAGATATTCCAAATATTTTTTTTCTTTGAATGTTAAAAATGAAGTTCATTAACTAATTTACATTTTGAAAGTAGATGAGAAATGTGTATGTGTATATCCAATTACTTTAATTCTTGATTATATACACCTATAATTGATATCTCATCAAATATGAATATTTGTCACTGTAATTTGGTTAGTTATTGAGGTCTGCTACCACAGTTGGTTTAAACTGCGTTATATTTACATGGGACTACACTAAAAACAACTGCATCCTAAAACAGCTGATAGTTAGAGACAGAACATTTAACATTGGATGAGAAATCTATGGGTGTGTATAATAAAATTAATGCTTTATTATACTGATGAATGATAGATTTATCTATTGATTCGTTAAATATATTGTTGGTTCGAGTTTCCATACAAAATGGGAGGGTTCAAGCTAAATGCTATACCAGAGGAAACCCTAAGTGGAAATTTGGTGTAATCATTGGAAAAGAAGGAACATCCTTATAATTAGTAAAATTGGATATTGGTGAGATTTGGTGAAGACATTTCAACCAACTGTTGAGCTCAAAATTTAAGGGAGAGGAATGATAAATATTAATAAACATATGTTCTTTGTAAGTTGTTTTTCAAAGCATAGGGTACCCACTCTTCCTCATTGGGGTTGTATTCTCATAGGGTACTTGTCTAGGTTTATGTATATTGGATGTGATCCTTCTTGAAGGATGAATTGTGCTTTGTACTTAGGAATGGAACCAATATCATTTTCAAAAACATTTTTGAACTGTTCTAGAAGTTTATTAAGTTCCGATCTCTGACAAAGATAGGGTCGACGCCTTGATTAATTACGTAAAGTTTGCCAATAAACTTTTGACCATGGTAATTACAGGTAATAAATGTACATCCTCTTGGTCTGATGACCTCACCTGTGTATGTTCGCAGTTCAACACCAGTCTTAAACAATCTTTTATTTGGGAGAATATGTTTGAAATCTTTAAAGGAAATCAATGTAAAAAATGCTGCTGTGTCTAGTTCAAAGCACATATTTTTGTTCTCAACAATCACGTCAATACTGAATTTGTCATTTTCTTAGTATCAGAAAATATATTTATCTCGTGTATACCAGTGTGGTTATTATTAGTAGGTTTAAATCTGTAAAGTGCACATTTGTACTTGGTTTACTTCTATTCCTGTTTGTGAATTTGTTTTTAGTCATGTAAACTCGCGTAACATGGCCCTCCTTATTACACGAGCTACATATCTTGTTTACAAATGGGCATAAGTTCGCTCTGTGGTCTGGGTCTCCACAGCGATAGCATTTTCCTTTAAGAAAGTAAAAATCTTTGGATCATCATTTGACCTGTATGTTTGTTTTTCTTTCGGGTTACTTGAAAATGTTTTGCTATGTTTCATTTGATATGTTTCATGTTTAGTAGTACTTGAATATATCATTACATTATCTATTTTAGCCAGTTCAATACAAGAAGCAGTTTCAACAAATTCTTTGAAAGGTTTAAGCTTTCTATCTTGTAATAGCCTAGTCCTAATTTCAGTATCTTTTAGCCCTTTAATAAACTGTAGTCTTAATAGTTCATCACATATTGATTTTTGACATGAACAATTAAATTTACAATCTGTTGACAATTTTTGTAATTCTGTGGAGAACTCCATAACAGTTTCACCAAACTTTTGTTATCTAGTAATGAATCTGTTTAGCAAAGCAAGTACACTAGCCTGTGGCTCCATGTGGTTTTGTTTTTTATTAACGTTACTATTTCTTCATACGTTTTAGACAAAGGGTCATCTGGTGCGCACAGATCCTGTAACTTTTAGTGTACAAGGGGTGACAAAGCATGTAGAAGTGTGTCATTTTAAAATTTTATCAAATATTCTCTTAGGTTTCATGAATATTTCTAACCTTTTTACAAAATTGGAAAATTTTTCTTGTTCATCTAGTGGTATGAAGTTTAGGTTAGAGGCAGTTAGATTAGATCCTGAATTTGATAATTGAATGGTTTTCTCCACTGAGCTAACTTCACTTGTATCTCCTTGTAGGATCTCTTCAAATTTAACTTTTATCATCAAACTCACTTCTGTAAATATTTTCATCATTTATGAAGTCATCCTCAGCATTTAAGTCAATTAAGTCTTGGGTTGAGGTCGTCTTACAATAAATTGAATTTAGTAGTTCTGGTCTTGATTAATTTTCACTCACCTTTGCAGTAGTGTAGGTAACAATCCATTTGTTGCATTTTGTCATTTGCATTTTCAAAGTTCTTCATAGTAGTTTTAATTTCTTTAGTTTCTCTTAAACATTTTGAATACTAAATGTCCTAAATGATGTGACTCATCGCTGTTGTCATATCTTGTAGTAATTAAACAATTTATAAAGAATTAACTTACTAACTTTATTTTAGTAACATACATCATAATACTGTATAATATGTTTTACCTAGCAAAACATAATCAAAATAACTTATAAAGAACATCTGTTAATTAATATCTATCATTCCTCCCCCTTAAATGTTGAGCTCAACAGTTGGTTGACATGTCTCTGCCAAATCTCTCCACTATCCAATTTTACTAAATACAAGGATGTTCCTTCTTTTCCAATGATTACACCAAATTTCCACTTAGGGTTTCCTATGGAATTGCATCTAGCTTGGACCCTCTTACATACTGGTACTTACAATTTTTACAATTAAACCCACAATCATGTTCTATATTACACAATTTATTTGGTGGCAAGTATATTTCTGCTTTCCACTGGTGACTTCACTGGTAAATTATTATTTACCAACTTATTCTTACCAAATTTACTTATTTAATCATTTATTTACGGCTGATACAATACACAAATAACATGCAGTATCGTAGGTTGTTACTGACAAAAAATGGATTTTACAGTAAGAGAAGTTTTTCTCAAGCAATAAGGAGCACAATTAAGACATACATGCCACTGAGAGGGATTAGGGGGCCTGGGGTACATGCTTATTTGGGGGCCCCAATCCCAAATATTCATTAACTAAAATAAGATTAATTTTTAAACAGGCGTTTAGTTATAATTGTGGACGTGTACATTAATTAACATTACGAGAGTTAAAATAGATGTACAGTATATAAAAAAATATGTTTCTTGGTATTATTAAATAAATAAAAATAATAATATGTCTATAATGATTTTCCTCCACTACCATTTTAAATGCAATAAACTTCAATAATTGAAAGCTTACTCACAACACAACACATATGCTTCTTATAATTACTACTTTTCTATTCAGTCTTTCTGCTTAAGACATATATCATGATATCAAAACTATAAGACTTCACAGATTTACCAGTGGCCTCACTCTCGGCAGCCCTACTCAGAATGTCATGCTCCATAATCAAAAGTATCGTAGATTTTGTTTTGTTTTTTATTAGATGTTTTTTATTAGGTAAGTTTCTATGCACCTACTGAGGATAGTGAAGATGACGAGAAAGATATATTCTATTCTCAGCTAGAGGAAACATTTTCAAAGTTACCAAGCTATGATACCAAAATCCTTCTTGGAGATGCTAATGCTAAGGTAGGAAGAGAAACCATGTGGGAGAGTGTGGCTGGCAAACACAACCTACATAATATATCAAATGACAATGGAATAAGACTGCAAAGCTTTGCTTCTTCGATGAATCTGTACATTGTCAGTACTAAATTTCCACGTAAAGATATACATAAAGTAACATGGAAATCACCAAATGGAAATACGAAAAACCAAATCGATCATGTTCTGATTGATAAAAGACATATCAGTACAGAAGTAGATGTAAAAAGTAAGAGAGGGGCAGAGTGTGGTACAGACCATTACTTGATTCTAACAAGACTTAAACAAAGAATAAATATTGAAAAAAGAAATGTTAATAAAATAACAGAAAGACTGTATCTGGATGAAGATAAGAAAATAGAGTTCCAAGTGAAAATCTCAAATAGATTCGAAGCTCTACTAACAGAAGAAGATGAGAAAGAGACACAAGTAGAGACAATGTGGCAAACCTTCAAAAAGAACATAAAAGAAACAGCAATTGAAGTTTTTATAAAGAAAAAGAACCCAAAAAAACCCTGGTTCAATGAGAAGTGCAGAGAATTAGTAATTAAAAGAAAGGAAGCAAAAAATAAAACATCTAAAATGCAGAAAATGCTGAAACTAAGGAAACTTTCAGAAAAATTTAAAATTGGAAGTAATAAAAAAATTAAGACAAAAAAAAAGGGAAAATTTTTTAAAAAAATAAACTTTAAAAAGGGGGAAAAAAGATTTAACAGTGAAAAACACTAAGGGGAAATTTTACAGAACTGTGAGATTTTTTCAGAAAGGTTTACAGTCCCCCAAAGTAATGGGAGTAAAAAAAAAAAGATTTGGGAAAAACAATAGTGGAAAACATCTAAATACTTCAAAGAAGGAAGAATACTTTGAAGCTTACCCGGGGGGTTTAAAAGCTGTTAAAAAACATTAAAAAATTAACAAGAGGTTTAACATGAGGATGTAAATTCCCGGAAGATGTTTTAGAACCAAAATATGAGGAAAGTAAAAAAATGATGAAAAAATTAAAAAATGGGGAAAGGCCCCCAAAGGGGAAAAATGGAATACCTTTTTTGAAATAACAAAGTGGGAAATTAAAAAAATGAAATTCCTAAATCCCAAAGATATTTTAAAATTTGGAGAAAGGGAAGTTATGCCAGTGGGGTGGGAAAAGAGTGTGATAATTTCCACAACAAAAAAAAAGATAAGCGGAAATTTTACAAAAATATAGAGGGGAAAATCATACTTAATTTTAAAATATAAAATTTCTGGCCCAAAAATAATATTTAAAAAAGAATTAAAAAAATATGGAGAAGAAATAAATTGGGGGAAAAACAAGCCAAAGGGTTTTTTGAAAAAAAGATCAAAATACTGACCAAAAATTTTTATAAAAGACTGGCCTCAAAATACTGGGAATTTAACAAAAAAAAAAAAAAATATATAATTTTATATTATATATTATTCATTGACTTTAAAAAGGCTTATATAGCATTGTGAATCAAAATTGTGGGGCATATCTTAGACAAAAAAAAACCCAGAAAAGAAAAATTAGACTAACAAAAAAAGGGGTGTTTGAAAAGGCCCCAAGAGGGGAAAGTGAAAATAGAAAGAGAATTTTACAGGGCACTTTTGAGGTTTAAAAAACGGGGTTTAAAAAAAGGAAATGCGTTGTCACCCCTGTTGTTCAAAAAATCCCCTCTTGAAAAACAATGAAAATGACAAAAACGGGACAAATAGGGCAAACAAATTTAAGGGTATAATCAATTTTTTAGCATTTGCTGGGGATTTGGCATTTGTAAACCCGATAATAAAAATTTCTAAAAAAAGGTAAACAGTGTTTCCGTTAAAAGAAGGGCCCAAAAAAGTAGGTCTTCAAAAGGGGGAACAAGGGAAAAAAATAAATTTTTGAAGATAGGGAGACAGGCAGAGCCAAACAACCAACACTGGACGTAATGGATTACAAATTTTTAGCCCCCTGAAGAGTTTTAATATTTTAGGAGTTACTTTTACTTGCCAAAAATAAAATGGAAAAGGGGAAAAACAAGTCAGAATTTATGCAACAAAAAAATGTACTGGGGGGTCTCCTGAAACTATTTTTCCCAAAAAAAATACTGTCAAGACCCACAAAAAAAAAAAATTTTATAGAATTTTTACAAAAACCCGTTTTTTTATTTATTGGACCCCCAAAATATAACAAAAAAAAAAAATTTATTACATTTTAAAAAAAAAATTTTAAGAAGAAAATATGGACCTAAACCCATGAATCAAGGGGTGTGGAGAAAAAAAAAGGAAAAAAGGGGGTTAGAGAAAATGAATTTAAAAGACCTGATATTGGGGGCGGTGGTTAGAAGCAAAAAGGGAAAAAGATGGCTTGGTCATGTGAGGAAAAAAGGGGAAAAAGAAAAAAAAATAAAAAGGGTATGGATGGGGAAATCAACGGAAAAGGGGACCTCTTTGGACGACCAAGAATAAGATGGATGACCAAAATGGAACGGATGTGGGGAAAATCCTTTGGGGGAGACATCAAAAGGCAGAGGAGAGAGGGGTTGGGAGGCAATTGTTGGCCCAGGCCAAAAATCACCTTTGGGTTTTTAAATGGCCCCCAGGATAAAGGGGGGGAAATTTTATTAGATCCAATTTTTCTAAAGCCTAACTTTTTCCGAGGGCCCCCGAAAGAGGTAGTTCAAACTACTGTTTAAAGCTGTCGGCACAGAAGTTATGTGTAAACCCATTTGAAGGTTGTTTAATAAGAAACTAAAAGGCTTTTTAAAAAAAAAAAAACAAAAATTTTTTTGCCACGTGTAATATTGTAAAGTTATGGGCATATGAAATTTAAATTTTATTATAAGTTGTAATAATCTGGGATCCTTGTTAGAAAAAAATGTAAGGAAAATTTTTTAAAAGTTTTTCACTGTTCATCAACTTTTTCACTTTTTTTACTCCAAAAACCCCCTTATTAAAAAGCATTTATAAATTTTTAAAATTTTATCAATTTCCGAAAATTTTTTTTCCCAAGGGGAAAGAAAAAGTTTTTTAAACGATTTTCCCGACACAAGTTTTTTTTGGCTTTTAGAGGTTGTAAAATCAATTACTTTTCACGTTGTTTAAACTTTTTGAAACGTTTGGTTTACGAATCACAATACATAATTTTTGTGAAGTAAAAAGAAGTGTTTTTTCTGAATTTTCAACAGTACAAAAGAGATGACATCAAAATTTAAAGAAAGGGACCCTTCATTAGGGAAAAAAATGCAATGGTGTTTTTAAATAGAGAATTCCTTAATAACAAAAACCCCCATCTTACTAAAAAACTAATTATGTAAGGACTACTCAATCCTTAACTCAGCCACTTCAGAAAAGTTATCCAGTTTATCAACTAATTGTGAGATTTAACAACAAACGATCGGGGGGTTTTTTTTTAATTTTTTTTAGTCTATTTAAAAAATTACCCCATTATACTTTTAAAAAAGTTTTGATAAACTAAAAACAACATTAACCCATTGCACTCTTGGAAAATTTGTGTTCCGTTCATCAGCTACTAGTATCTAGTTACTGGCTATCTGTAATTTCCATTAAAAACTCTTGTTAAAAAAATGCACAATCCCCTTTTCTTGTTAAAATCTTTATATTTCCCGTATAGATATGACAAGGGGTTGCCATTTTCTTCAAACCCTTGTGTATCCAGTATTACTGGATATTGTTATGCAAGGTTTTTTTTTAAAATTTTTTGTTTTTTCTACTGTAACTAGTGACCCCGTTTTGTTCCCCAGAAACCCTTTAGAATCAAAAAAAAATACTTTTTTTTAAAAATTAAAAATTGGTTATATTGAGAAGTAAAAGTTTGCTTTAATAGCTAAAAATTCTTTATGAAAAGACATTGTAATAAATAAACATAAATTTACTGATATTTTTAGCCCTATTTTTTTTTTTCCCAAATAACTAAAAATGAAAACAAATGTTTTCCCGAGTTTTTGTGGGGAAGCTGTTTTCCCTCCCTTTTAAGTCCCCCCGCAAAGGGATATAAATTGGAAAAAAGGGAACGATGCACTGTGCCTAGGGTTACCCCGAAATTTTTTATGTAATTTTTAAATATTTTTTTTTTACAATTTTTTTATTCAAGTTTAATTGTTTAAACCCAAAATTTTCAAAAATACATTTTTTGTAATTTTGACATTTAAAAAAAAAATTCAAGGGGTTTTTTTAAAAATTTTTAAATTTTCATTTTAAAATTTTAATTTTTTTTTAAATAAAATTTTTTTTAGAAATTTTAAAAATAAACCCAAAATGTACAAAACCAACTTCTTAAAAAAATAATAATAAACTGTCCTTTAGTAAGAGTTTACTTAAAACTAATTTAATAATACTAAACTATTTTCTAGCACAATAAGTTTTAATTGCAATAAAATAAATAAACCAAATAATGAGAAATATAAAAGATTAGGGTTTGGGAGTACTAATATACCCTTTTTAAAAACCTTTGGGCCTTTTAAAATTTCCCTTTAAAAAGTTTTTTAAAAAGTAATAAAAAACAAATATTAGAGGGGTAATGGAAAATCAGGTTTTACCCCCATAGCAAGCTGTAAAAGGAAAAATAGGGTAGGGCCCGTAATGCTGGGGGTATGAGAGTGACCCGACAGGCCCGCCGAAACTTTTTTAAAACCCGAGTGGGAAAAGGAAAACACCCTATCCTGGTAAACTGGAATATGAGAGTGCAAAGGGGTTTTTAAAAATAAATATGATATTTTAAAGAACTTAAAATTCCCCCCACACTCACATAAACCAATAAACGAAACAAAATGCTTTTTAGACTAACGAAAAGGGGGCAGCAACTTTTTGTTGGGGTGGGGTGAACGGCACTTTCCCCTGTAGTTGTAATTTTACCCAATGCAAAAAAATTTTAAAGGTTTTCCAGTGGGGGTACATTTTCCCTGTTTGCAGACGTGGTGCTCCGTCATGGACATGTAGTGCGTTTTGATGGAAAGTTAGGGTGGAATGGCACAGTGGCGTCCCAGGCTTACGTAAAAAAGAAAAATTAAAAACAGACTTTTTTCCCAAAGTCTCTCAAAACAGCTTTTTAAAACAAATTTAAGCAATATTTAATCAAATAAATATCAAATTTCCCCCCATTTTAAAAATGTGTTTAAAAATTTTTTTTGTTGAATTTTGAAATTTTATGGGGGCCCCAAAATATTTTTTTTTAAGGGTTTTTTGGGGGGGCAGGGGGCCCGGGGAATTTTTCCCCAATTTCCCCTCCCCCTTTTGGGGGCCCCGAAGGGCATACTGTATTTAAAAGGGGTACATTTTTAAGATGAAAGGGAAATTTTAAAGAGGGTAGTAAATAGCAAAAACCATTTAAAGCGAAAAGTCCATTTAAAGTAAAAATAAAACATTTCCCTTTTTAATGGGCTAAAGTAGACATTTAAATCAACCCTAAAAAATGTTTTAACCCTTTAAAATTACAGCGTGGCCCTTTGTACCTTTAATGGGATTTTGCCCCACACAAAAGTTTTCTCCAGCCTGCCTCTGTCCCGTGCCCCGGTCTTCAAATTTTTTCCAGCTTCCCCAAAATCCTGTTGATCTGGTCTCCCCCCTCTTTGTTTTGGTTTTACCTGGTAGCCTTCTCCCTTCTGAGTTATTCCTTAGTATCTTTTTAGTTGTAGTTTCTTCCCCTCTTCTTAGGACATGACCAGCCCATAGTAGTAATAAGGAATATTTTATTATTTCAAATATTTCATAAATAGTAAGATTTGTCAAACATAATCTGAGCTAAAATCATTTTGACCTCTTACAATACAATGAAGAAGTTAAAAGGGTTAATTTTGTACTAGTAACATGATGTTAAAAAACAAGGAGGTTATTTTTGAAAACATAAAGTTACCGTTAAATTTTTCCAAATTAGTTTCAGCAAAAGGGTATATGGGAAAATTTTCAAATGACCCCCCAATTTCTGTCTTTCTCCTTTCAGAATAAAAATTATGGTGCAGAACGATAATACGAGTTACGGCTCACTTATAGTTCTATACAGGCATTACATAAAATAGACATATTTTATATTCTTTGTTGAGAACATTATTCAGAAGGAGCTCCTCTTTATGCATGGATCGTTAAATATAAGCTTACGTTAAACTTGTGTTCAATCAAGCATGTCTTTGGATTTCTTTTTCATGAACTACTTTCTTTAAAACCCTTGTTTCAGGTAAAGGGGCAAAAAAAACTGAGAAAAGAAGTCGATTTAAAAAAGGGGATAATTGTATACCCAAGCAAATTTTAAATTAATCAAAACAAAATTCACTTTTAAAATATGAAAAAATTTTGTCCCTTACATAAATTAACTTATAGATGTATAATAAATCGTTAACAAACTACAAATAAATTTCTATACATGAGAGGAAATGTCCTTACCAATTCAATCATCAACACCCAGCAAAATTGTAAAAGATAGAACAGTGACATTTGGTATACGTAAGTTTATCATGGGAGATGCACTAAGGAAGGATTTTCTTGTCCAGTCTCAGGGCTCAAACCCTTTGAATTGTATCTAATCCGAGCTTCTAATGTTTAAAAATGCCCTCTGTGAGGTGTATTGATATAAATATTGTTGATAAGAAGATTAATAGAAGTTAACTGTAGAAAATATGTTTGATTTAATATTATAATATTGAATAAAGCAATTAAAACAACATCAGAACCTGGAATTTTTAAATCAGTTGTAAAATTTTGTGTTTATTGGTAAACCAGACAGTTAAATTACAATGCATTGATTTATTGGTGTTACTTTTTAAAAAAAATTTTGGATTAACATTTAATTGAACAAAAATTCTGTTTAATAATTTAATTTTTGAAGTCATAATTTGGAAACATTAAATTTATGAAATAATTTAATTGGTTTTTAAATTTAAAAACATAAAAAATTTTTAAAAAACATTGCAATAGTTGGCCGTGATTTACACTGTGATGCAGTGCTATAACCCAGCTACTTGGAGACTAAGTGTTGTGGAGATTGTAGGCAACGTCTTCTAAACATGGGTGTAGAGTGACTTGCTCAACGTTTACCATCACCATGGATACAGCTACATTGTTCTAGAATGTCTATGTGGAATGGTTACTAGAAATATGGTGCTGAGGGAGAAAATAAGTCCCAGAAATTTTCATTTTTGTGAAAAATCAGGGCCAATGCTACGTATGGAATTGGATTAAACCAAAATCTGCTACGGGGCCCTGAGGGCCCCCTTTGTTGCCTGATAAGTTTTTGGTATTATTAATAGCCCTTCCTAAAGAGTATTCAAATAACATTTAGTAACTGTGATTATGCTACATTCACTCAACACCCAAATTTTTGCCCATTTTTTTGGCAATTGGGGGTCATTAATAAATATTGCAATAATGGTTTTTTTTGTTTTCTTCATAATTTTTGGGAATTAAAATTTAATTCCAAATTTTAAGAAATTTAATTTACCATGTCTTGGTTAACAATTGCTATGTGCTAAACTAGAAGTTGTATATAATTTTTCTTTGGTAAATTTTTCATTTTTAAATTTTTTTAAATTTTTTCTTGTTTTTTTAATTTTTTTTGTTCTAATTTGTTGAAATTTTACTAAAAATAATCGGGTTTGACTTAAAGGGTGGTTTGTATATATTCATTCGTAAATAAATTCCTTGAACTCATGATTTTCTTATAAGTGAGGTTAAATTTTGAAAAACCAGCTATCTTTTCTATAATATTCATCTTTACATTCTAACTATTTTGTCTTCTCGAAGTTTGTCCAATTTGTGTTATACTTTTTTTGTCAAACTGAACCCAAAGGGTTTTTAAAAAATTTTGGGCCCTTTAACCCGGGGGTTTCAACCCAAACCCTGGCCAAAATTTTTCTCTTACTGAAAATAACAAAAATTGTAAAAAATTTCTAATCCAAATGGTTTTGGGGGGACGTGATGACCGCATAAATGTCACCATTCCCAAACCCTTTGGGTATGGTTTCAAAAACTAACTAAGCTAACTGAACAATTTCGATCTTTGCCCATAAGGTGGAGCACTATCTGTGGTACCTTAAAAAATGGATCAAATAATTTCTCAAATTGACACTTTTAAAAAGTAACCTTTTATCTCTTAGGGACGTGTGCGGCAAATGAGGCAAAAAACGTTTTATTTTGGGGAAAAACAAAAGAAAAATAAAAACCCTTTTTATAGAAAAATCGGGAGCGAGGACCTAATTTCAAAAATTAAAAGACCCATCCCCCCGTTTCCTCAAACCTAATGAAACTATAAAAATTACCCAAACCCTTTCCGTCCCGATGTTGAGAATAGGGGGAAAATCATGATATGGAATTGGGTTTCAAAGTTTTATTTAAAACTTGTCATGCACCCAAATTTAAGTCATTATCGATCTTACCGTGTTGGAAAAAAAAATCAAGGGTAAGGACAGACCCCTAAAAGTTTATCCCTTTAAAAAAGGGGAAAAAGGGTTCTCGTTTTCCCCCATATCAAAATTTTTTTTTCGAAAGTGATTCTAATGGCCAAATTTTTCCCCAATGAAAAATCACTGAGACCGTACTCCTCCAAAAACAAAAACATCTTTTAAAACTTTAATTAAATGAGTGGAAGAAAGGAAAGTCTCGGGGGTGGCAAAAACTGATCATAAAAAAAACAAAAAAAATACTCCCCTATAGTTTTGTGTTTTTAAAAAAAAGATTAAAACTTTAACGGTCTCCACAAGATTACTCCTGTTTTTTTTCCCAAAAATTTAAAAAGGGAAAAAAAAAGGGAAAAATTACTAAATTTGGCCCCCTACTGGGTTTTAAAAATGTCCCTTTGATATTAAAATCCCTCGTTTAAAAGAATTTCACTCCTGAGTGAATGACCAAAGAAAAATTGGATTTACTGGTACTCTAATTTTGGTCTGAAGAAATAAATTTCTAGCCAGAAATCAGTGGTGGGTGGACAATGAAACGCGATTCGGGGTTTTTCCATTACTTGCTACAGAATTAATACCAAACATAAAAAATTTTAATTTAAAATTCGTTGCAAAGCAAGTTTCCCTTTGCATAATGTTTTTTTTTTTTTGGGGAATGTCTATATCCCCCCAAATCAGCCCTTTTTTCTGTTTTTTTGTAACTATGCAAAATATGTAGATTTAAATTCTCAACTCTCAAAAAGAAAATTTGAATGAAATTGTGCTAAAGGGTGGGCTTCAACCTTCCCGGGGTGAATTGGGCCAACTTTGATCTTTTTTACTTGAAAAACCTCGACTCGTTACCTGCTTGATTTTAAAAGTAAATTTCAACCCCTTTAAAAAATGTTTAAAAAAACCCCTAAACTATCGGGGGGGTTTGTTTGGACCCAATTTTTTTATCCCTTCTCAAACTGTGTGGTTGTTAACGCTGATGAAAAATTCATTTTTTCGGAAGATAGAAAAAACCCTCCAGCTCTCTTTCTTCCCTATGGAAATTCCCCCATGCTTTTTCCTTTCCCTCGCACGGGGAAAAAAGGGGGTTTTCCGGGCTTTCGTAATTGTGAAATCCCCTGCTATTTTGCATTACCTCCAAAAACCCAGTTTAAAAAAAAAACCAAAAAAATTTTTTTCTTAAATTCCCGCTGAAAATTTTTCTTTCCAAAACCCAAAAATTCTGTAACAACCCGGCAATGTTTTAAATCCCCCAAAACTTCCAAAAATGGGAAAAATTTAATTTAAAAAAAAAAAAAATCCCTTTCCTGATTTTAAAAAAGGGAAAAAATCCTTTTAACTTTTTATAAAAAAAAAGTTGGTAAACGGCTTTTAAAAAAAAATCCTTTCTCCCAAACTGTTTTAATAACTTTTTTTCCTTTAAAAATTATTTAGAAAAAGGGGTTTTAAATTGTCTTTAAAAATTTTTTTAAAAGTTTCTTTTCCTTAAGGGAAATTAAAAAATTTTTTCCCCCCAAATTTTAAAGGACTGGGTTTTTAAAAAAGGTTTAAAAAGCCCAAAAAATGTCATTTAATTTTTTTGCTATAATTTACCCGGCCAAGTTTGGGGGCTGAAAAGTTAATTTTTTTTTGTCAATAAATTTTTGTTTCCCTTTTTTTTAAAACAAAGGTTTTTGTCCCAAATTTTTTTACAATTTCCCAATTTTTTTATTTTGGCCCAAAAACCACGGGGATTAACCCCAAATGGCCCCTAAAAATTTTTATTTGAAAAAAAACAAAATTTGGTCCTTTAAAAAGAAAATGGACCCCCCCTTTTAAATTTTTAAAAAGATTTCCCCTTTAACGTCTCCAAGTGTTTTTGGGGTTTTTTAAAGAAAATTTTCTTTCCCCATTTTTTAAAAACATAAAAAAATTAAACTTTTAAACTATTTTTTTAAATTTTAAAAAAATTTTTTTATTTTATTATTTAAAAAAAATTGCCAAAAATACATTAAATTTTTTTGCAAGGGAAAAAAACTTAAAAATAAAGGGGAAAAATTTGTGGGCAAAAATAGAAATGGAAAGGGAAAAAAAATAAATTTGGGAAATAAAATCAAAAGAAAAACCCAAATTAAAAATGGTTTTGGGAACCCAAAGGAACAAGGGGTTTGCCCAATTTTCCAAAAATCCTGGGAAACCCAATTTTAGTTTTTAAGTCCCAAACTTGTAAAATTTAAAAAAAAAACTTCCGTAAGGACCGGGGTTTTAAGGGGTTTTTATCCAAAAATTTTTCCAAAAGCATAAAAAATTTTTAATTGGAAATGGTTTTTGTTAAAAAAGTAGTTTAACCATTTTCCAGGGAAATTTTTAACCAACTTTGGAAAAGGAAAAAGGCATTCCCCCAAATTTCCCCTTTTTCCTTGAAAAGGAAAGGGGGGGCCAAAAAAATTCACGCCTTGAACTCATGGGGCAATAAGGGTAAAAAGTTGTTTTTCAAAATATTTTCAAAAGGAACAAAAACGTAAACCCCCAAAACCCAACTTGAACCAAACCCCGCCTAAAAAACTTCCCTTAAAATTCCTTTCAAAAATTTAAGGGGGTTTTTGGATTAAAAAATGGTTTCCCCCAAAAAACCCCCCAAAACCCTACTTAAGTCTGGGCCCAGGGATTTATAAAAAGTTTAAAGTTATATTTTAAAAATTTTAATTTTAATTATAAACCCCCATCGTCTTTTTGGGAAATTTACCAACCTTGGGAAAGATTTTTGGAAAAACATTGTTTTTGGGCAATTTATCTTTTAATCGTAAACTTTGTTTTGGACGGGGACGGTTTTAAAGAGAGGCCATTTTAACTAGGGAACCCAACCCCTTTTGGTTTTTTCCCGGAATATGTTATGTCAGCCCTTTTTAAACTCCCGCCAGGTTTTTACTGTATTTATTTGGATTCAAACAAAGTGTTTTTTTACAAGGTTAAAAACCCCCGTTTACTTGTTTCTAAAATTAAAAGTTACGGAATCTGTGGGTTTTTTGCTGAAGTGGATTGAAAGTTATTTGTGCGAACGGAAATCTAGTTGTGAGGTGTGATGGGGTCGTAATTTAAAGCCTTTCTCTGTTTCTTTCCGGGGGTGCCACAGGGTTCGCATCGGGGCCCAAAAACTCTTCTTTCTTTTTTTCCAAAAGATATTACCAAAACTATTATTCGTGATGATGTCAAAAATTTTCCGAAAAATAGACTCGCCTCAAGACCAAATGGCCTTCAAAATACTCTAGAAACATCGTGACCTTTGGGGCCCCAAGAATGCTATGGGGCTAAATGTTTTTCTAATGCTTTCTATTTTCATTCTTAAAGTTTGGGAACAACTCTGGCTTTTGATTACAAAAAAGGTGGGTTTTGGTTAAGTACTAAAGAAAAAATAAAAGGGTCTTGGTTTGATCTTGACTCCCATTTTAAACCCAAAACGAAAACATCTGGGCCACATTACTTTTCTAGGCTTCTTTTTTTTCATGGGATATTTTTTCCGTTTTTAACAAAGGGCTTTTAAGTCTCCTCCCGACCCGGGGAATCATTTTCAAGACATAATACGCCCTTTATGGGTATTGTTTCGGGGGGGCTGGTCCCCCCTTTTTAATTTGGGGAAAAATTGATCAAAAGATAGATTTCAGACCGATTCAAACAGATTGCTTGGGGTGAAATGGGTATGGGTTTTCTGGAAAGCCTTTCAATAGTGGAGATCATTTTTGGGGTTTAAAAAACTTGAAATAAGACGTAAATATCTGGATTAGATATTCCTGTATAAACTGGTCAATGTCTATCTAGATTGCCCAGCTCTGCTGTGTGATGTAGACTTCACTGTTCCTATAGGCACTTCCTTCCAATCGATCTTCGTAAGAAGATACGCCAGCCAACCCATTACTCTCTGAATCAATGGTATGCCAAGACTTCTAAGGACTGGAGGAGAAGCTTCTGAGATTGACTTCTTTGGAATATCGACACTTTCATTCAAAACAAAAATTCTCCACCTATTAAACAAATTAATTCCATTGTTTTCCTTGCACAGGCCTCATGTACACAATTACACACAAGACAGTACATAACATACTGGACTTTACAAACACAAACTAATAATCTATTTGTTAGTGTTATGATTACTTGTTGATGGATTTATTTTTGTGTAAACTATTATATTAATAGTTTATGTAAATGGCTGTATAAACGGTGAAACCGTTGAGCAAATAAATAAATAAACATAACTCAACTCTTTTATTTTTTTAATATTTACAATGAAATATAACATCTGAACAAAACATATGTTCATAATAATTCTCCCACACTTAAATGTTAACTTGTAAGGAGATTTTTTTTATATATTTTACAAATCCATTTTAATAATTGGACGTCTAGCACGCTGAGAGCGACGCAGCGGCTGACTTGTTTCATGTTGTTCCAAGCTGGTTCTACTTGTTTTTGTTGGAGTGTTGTATGGAGTATCATTACAACTGGTAGCCTGTAAATGTGGGGTCCCTATTGCAGTTGTACTGTGATCCTTGTTTGAAATAACTTCTGTTGTATTGGTGACTTTTAAATGTTGCTTTGGCAAACTCGAGTTTGACTTTTCTTTGACTTCTATTTCTGCTGGATCTGGAATAACTGATGGCTGTTGTAAAGTTGGACTGTAAACATTGAACTTTGTAGGATTTATTGACAAATCAGTGTGAGGGTTTGATGTCTTGCATTGTACTTCACATTTCCTTAACTGATCTATGTGTCTCTTGATGGTGTAACCTTTGTCAAGCTCAATAATATAATGCAGCCTGCCTAATTTCTCTGCTACAGTTCCATAGAAAAAATCCTGAAGGAGAGTAATTCCTAGCTTGTACTCTTTCTCCCACATTTAGTGAATGTGTCAGATGTGGTTGAACTGCCAAGTTCCTATCAGACCTTTGTGGTCTGATTAAATCAAGTTTTGTTCGTACATTGCGTCCAAAAAGTTGTTCAGATATCGTTTTTCCACAAGCCAAAGGAGTTGCTCGATATCTAAAAAGTAACATGTTAAGTTTATGTTGTAAGGATTCTTTTTCACCTTCCATTGATGCCAACTTTTGTTTTACTATTTGAACATAACGTTCGGCCTGTCCGTTTGTAGTAGGATGGCCTGGACCTTTGTTTGATACCATTTTTACTACAAAACAAATTGAATTCTGCTGAAGTAAATACAGTGGCATTGTCACTTACAAGTATTTCATTGCGCAAAAATATTCTGCTAAGCATCTCAATCGTGGAATGGGAAGTTGGTGAAGTTTGATATCTTGGCTTCTGGCCACTTGGACTTTGCATCTACAAGAACCATAAAATGGTATCCTTTATACGGACCTGCATAATCCATATGTACATGCTGCCAGTTCTCCTCTGGTTGGTCCCACACATGTAGAGGAACTTTATTTGGATTGTTCTTAATGTCACAACATGCTCGACAGCTTTTGACAGTGTGCTCGATGTCTTTGTCAATATTTTTCCAATAACAGTACCTTCGAGCAAGAGCTTTCATTTTGACTATCCCAGGATGTGTGATATGTAATTCAGAAAGTATTTCAGGTTGCAGTTTCAAAGGTATTATCACTCGCTGTCCATGAAAAATTGCAGTCACATTCAGGAAATTATTTTTGATTGGAAAGTTAGTGAGAAGGAGATCTTATTCAGAAGAAGAGAGCCATTCAGGGGAGGAGAGCTCATTCAGGGAAGAGAACTCATTCGGAGGAAGAGAGTTCATTCAAAAAGAATGAAACAAGTTTAACTTTTTTGGCACAAAGAGTTTAGTCTCGAAAAATGCCATTTCATCAAAACAGCATTGACTGTAATTTGCTTGGTTAGTTCCTATGTGTCATAAAGTAAAGTACTGACCTACCAAGCCTTTCATATGCTAATGGTGGTACTCTATTGGCCCATCCACCCATACACATACAGTGGTACTGACCCACCCACCTACCTATACACGTACAGTGGTAATTTTTATTGGGCACATACATAAAATAACTAGTACATTATTGTTTACTATGTAATAAGCTTTTAAAAACTAATATTTAAAACAGTCTCAAACTAGTAAAATAATTTCTCCTAGTTAAAATTTTTAAAAAGGGGAAGCATGGTTGGTACCATATTGAGCACTTGACCGTCTTTCATTTCAAACAGCTCCTCTCGCCCTCCATATATTCATACAAAGATACATGTACACACATTTACACTTACGTAATAATGACCCACCCTACCCCTAAACGTACAGTGTTGATGACTAAAATCGCATATTCTAGTGCTGATGAAATAACATACACGCACACACACCTTGGTGATGATTCATCAGTAAATAACATACACCCATACACACCTTGGTGATGATTCATCAGTAAATAATCCATTTATGTGCCACAAGTTTCTTGTTTTTATTTTTAATAGATTTTTATTTCACAAGCAAGACACCCTTGTCTTGTAATTGATGTTACATTTCATGTGCCTTGCAATATACCAGTTCAGTTGCCTTATCACATTTCACAGCCTCCGCCAGACACCCTTGTAATTTGCCTTGCCACGGTGTACAGCCCTCAAAAAGGCATCCTTGTCCTTTGTTACATTTCACAGCCCCGTAGCCTATAAAGAACCGTTGTCATGTGACTTGCCACAGTGTACAGACATTTCACAGCCCCCATAGCCTATAAAGCACCCTGGCCATGTGACTTGCCACTGTATACAGCCCTCAAAAAGGCACCCTTGTCCAACTATTGTCGTTATATGGAACAAGCTGTGCTCTAATTATTATTGTTACATGGCACAAGCTGAGCTCCAGTGTTACATGACACAAGCTGCGCTCCAACTATTGATGTTATATGGAACAAGCTGTGATCCAACTATTATTGTTACATGGCACAAGCTGAACTCCAGTGTTACATGGCACAAGCTGTGTTCTGACTATTGATGTTATATGGAACAAGCTGTGCTAACACTATTATTGTTACATTGCACAAGCTGCACTCCAACTATTGATGTTATGTGGAACAAGCTGTGCTCCAACTATTATTGTTACATGGTACAAGTTGAGCTCCAGTGTTACATCGCACAAGCTGCGCTCCAACTGTTGATGTTATATGGAACAAGCTGTGCTCCAACTATTATTGTTACATGGCACAAGCTGCCTCCAACTATTGATGTTATATGGAACAAGCTGTGCTAACACTATTATTGTTACATGGCACAAGCTGCACTCCAACTATTGATGTTATATGGAACAAGCTGTGCTCCAACTATTATTGTTACATGGCACAAGCTGAACTCCAGTGTTACATGGCACAAGCTGCGTTCTGACTATTGATGTTATATGGAACAAGCTGTGCTCTAACTATTGCTACTACTTGGAACAGGCAACATTCCAGTAGAGCTGTACATTATTTATTAACAATGAAAATGAACATGGGTAAGTTAGTTAGGATAACTGGCAGCTAATATGTTACAAACAATTGATTGGTGGTTAACAAATTATTAGTTAAATAGTTAAAGTTATTTTTATTCCAACATAAAAATTAAAGGTTCCATTTCTCCAAACAAATGATCCACACTTAATGGACGGGTACTGTTAAAATTGCTCGTTTGAAATTAGTTAAACTGAATTTAATACTTGAACTCAGGCAGCTATGAAACGTTGATATAAAACAAAACGCTTCTCCACAGAACGGAGCCTGCATGTTCTTAGATACTGTTCCTTCGTGCTTTGCTGGGAGTGTCATATGCAATGAAGGCGTTATCTGGATACAGTTCAACCGGATCATAAGCCATTGATTATATAATCAATGGTTGGACGAATTAACAGCTTGTAAAACGAATAAGATACTTTTAAATATTACTAGTCACTAAACATGTTTGTAAAACGATTTAATTTAATTCGGATAGGAATTGGTTTATAAGCAAGTATTTACTGGACTGGAGTAAATAAACTTTATGTATTTTGGTTACACTTCACAAGGCATGCGTTTCCTAACTTAATTCCTTATTGTACACAGATAATTAAATAAATAACTATAATTAACTAATGATTGTAATATTTAATTAAATTAAATTCTTATTTAAATTTGTAATTAAAAAAAACGATTTGTAAAAAAACATAGGTTACAGTGCATGGCTCGTTTTGAAGCCTCTCACTGTAACCTACTAGTTGAAGAGTTTTATTTATTTATGTTTCTATTTATTAAAACACATACTAAATAATGGCGAATGAGTATGGTAATAATTTTTACTGATTTAGATCGATTATTCCTTAGAAAGGCCCATTTATTATAGTCAGATTGCCAGTGCAACCAAGGGTACTACAGCTTAGCGTGGATTATAGTCAGATTGCCAGTGCAACCAAGGGTACTACATCTTAGCGTGGATTATAGTCAGATTGCCAGTGCAACCAAGGGTACTACAGCTTAGCGTGGATTATAGTCAGATTGCCAGTGCAACCAAGGGTACTACATCTTAGCGTGGATTATAGTCAGATTTCCAGTGCAACCAAGGGTACTACAGCTTAGCGTGGATTATAGTCAGATTGCCAGGCAACCACGGGTACTACATCTAGCGTGATTATAGTCATATTGCCAGTGCAACCAAGGGTACTACATCTTAGCGTGGATTATAGTCATATTGCCAGTGCAACCAAGGGTACTACATCTTAGCGTGGATTATAGTCATATTGCCAGTGCAACAAGGGTACTACACTTAGCGTGGATTATACTCATATTGCCAGTGCAACAAGGGTACTACAGCTTAGCGTGGATTATAGTCATATTGCCAGTGCAACCAAGGGTACTACATCTTAGCGTGGATTATAGTCAGATTTCCAGTGCAACCAAGAGTACCACAGCTTAGCGTGGAATAATGCCAGGCACCAAGGGTACTACATCTTAGCGTGGATTATAGTCATATTGCCAGTGCAACCAAGGGTACTACATCTTAGCGTGGATTATAGTCAGATTGCCAGTGCAACCAAGGGTACTACAGCTTAGCGTGGATTATAGTCATATTGCCAGTGCAACCAAGGGTACTACATCTTAGCGTGGATTATAGTCAGATTGCCAGTGCAACCAAGGGTACTACAGCTTAGCGTGGATTATAGTCATATTGCCAGTGCAACCAAGGGTACTACATCTTAGCGTGGATTATAGTCAGATTGCCAGTGCAACCAAAGGTACTACATCTTAGCGTGGATTATAGTCAGATTGCCAGTGCAACCAAGGGTTACTACAGCTTAGCGTGGATTATAGTCAGATTTCCAGTGCAAACCAGGGTACTACATCTTAGCGTGGATTATAGTCAGATTTGCCAGTGCAACCAAAGGGTACACATCTTAGCGTGGGATTATAGTTCAGATTGCAGTGCAACCAAGAGTACCACAGCTTAGCGTGGATTATAGTCAGATTGCCAGTGCAACCAAGGGTACTACATCTTAGCGTGGATTATAGTCAGATTGCCAGTGCAACCAAGGGTACTACATCTTAGCGTGGATTATAGTCAGATTGCCAGTGCAACCAAGAGTACCACAGCTTAGCGTGGATTATAGTCAGATTGCCAGATTAACCAAGGGTACTACATCTTAGCGTGGATTATAGTCAGATTGCCAGTGCAACCAAGAGTACCACAGCTTAGCGTGGATTATAGTCAGATTTCCAGTGCAACCAAGGTACTTACAGTTAGCGTGGATTATAGTCAGATTGCCAGTGCAACCAAGGTACTACATCTTAGCGTGGATTATCAGTCAGATTGTCATGTGCAAACCAAGAGTACCTACAGCTTAGCGTGGATTATAGTCAGATTTGCCAGTTGCAACCAAGGGTACTACATCTTAGCGTGGATTATAGTCAGATTGCCAGTGCAACCAGGTACTACATTTAGCGTGGATTATATCAGTTCATTGCCAGTGCAACAAGGTACTACAGCTTAGCGTGGATTATAGTCAGATTGCCATGCAACCAATGGTAACTACATCTTAGCGTGGATTATAGTCATGTATTGCCAGTTGCAAACCAGATATACGAATTTGCGATGGGTATTTAGTCAGATTAGTCAGATAACCAATGGTACTACATCTTGCGTGAATTCATAAGTCAAATTTGCCTAGTGCAAACCGAAGGTAAAGCTTGCCTGGATTATAGTAATTGCCATCAATCCAAGGGTCACTACACTCTTACATGGATTACAGTCAATTGCATGCAAACCAGGGCTACATCTTATGGATTATAGTAGATTCATGCAACAGTGTTTCACATCTTAGCGTTGGGTTAGTCAGATCAGTGCTAATACCAAGGAGTTCACTCTATAGCGTGATTATAGTCAGATTCCGTGCAAAAGGTACGAGCTTATTCGTGGAAATTAAATTCAGATTGTCAGTGAACCAAGACTACGCTGTAGCTAGATATACAAGGTATGGTATTGAAGCTGTTTTAAAAACAGATAAATAAAATCCTGAGTGCTAATGTAGTTATCAATTCTCCATTGCCCCTCTGACACACATTTCTAATTTATAGTCCAATACGGTTATCAATTATATAATTGCCACCAATATTATTCCCAAATGTACGATCGATCTTTTATGTAACAATTTATAAACTTATTGTTAAAACAGCTGATTTGGTAAATAGAATTTTTTAATTTGAATAAGATTAACGTTAGAATTGGAATGGGGTAGAGTAATAAAGTAATAAATCCTTTCAAATTCCTAAAATTATTCATGCTGCAATATGCTTATGTTACCAGAAAAAAGTTGCCATTTGGAATGTATCAATCGATGAGTGTAATCAACTAGTACACATACAATGGGTATTAAGAACATTTAATACTTCAAAAAATTGTGTATCAAAGATTATTGATTCACCAAATTGTCAGCAAGTTGAAGGCGATACTCACTAAGGTAAAAAAAGTCCAATCATGTTTAATTGTATGTCATGCCATATTCATTTTTAAATTGTATCATAAGTTTCATTAGTTTCAATAACTTTAATACAAGTTAAAACCAAGAAAATACAGAAATCCCAAGTAGTTTTCACTGTGCAACAAATGTACACTTTTATTACTCAAAACGCCGTTAATTTATCGCATTTGTATTTTAATGCGTGACTGACAGAAATGTCGGACTTGTCAGTTAACTGAAAATCAGACCAACACTACGTGGTTCGGATTCCACGTAAAACTGTAGGTCCCATAGTTGCCCTGGCAATTGGGCTATTAATAAATAGTCCTTTCTGAGCTAAGTCAAACTCAGATAGTAACAATGACTACACTCGTTCATCTACACTCATCACACTCATTCGAAATTCATATTCGCCCATATCTTGACGATCGGCGTGTCTTAAGAATAAATAAATAAAAGAAATAAATGTTTTCAATAAGTTTAAAAAATTTTAGAATTTTAACTTTTCAAAAATAAAAGTCCTTATCAATTTCCTGAAACAGAAATTCTGAAATTCTTAGCTTCTAGAGGTAGTAAAATTTATTACACGTCGTAATCCTTATGAAATGTTGATTACGATACACTCCTTAGCCTATATATGGGTAAGAAAATGCAGTTGTTTTAAATAAATTTAAAATTACTTGAAATTAATCACTTTAAATTTATTTAAAATCACATCATTTACTTACGCATATGAAAGTAAATCGTAACTACACATTTCATAAGGATTACAACATGACCAAGTAAATAACTTTACAACCTCTAGATGCCAAGAAAACTTTATTTCAGAAAATTGACAGGAAATTTTCTTATTAAAAAGTTTAAATTCTGGAATTTATGAAACTTATAAAAAACGTTGCTGTCAAGAACGTATTAATATATACATGGGGACAAAGTGTTTGGGAGATTGTAGGTGATAGGTTGGATGCTCGGTCCTCTTGATACCGACATGGCGTCCGCTTGATGGTTGCTATCGGCGTGGACACTACTAGAGAAGTCTGGGATGTCCAGGTTGGGTGGTAATCATTGTGCGGATGTTGTATGGGGGAGATGACTGAGTATCAGGCTTGTCAATTAGCTGAAAATCAGACCAGCACTACGTGGTTCGGATTCCACGTAAAGCTGTAGGTCCCTTAGTTGCCCTGGCTGTTGGGCTATTAATAAATTGCCCTTTCTGAGGAACAGTTGAACTCAGTTAGTAACCAGACTACACTCATCCACACTCTTCCTACACTCATATAACCATTCATATTCGCCTTAAAATACCAACGACGTTGTCGGCGTCTCATATGTAAGAATATAAATGCGATAAATTAACGGATTTTTTAGTAATAGAAGTGTAGAGTCGATGCACAGAGAAAACTAGTTAAAATTCCGGTACTTTTTTGTTCTAACTCGGATACAAATAATTTAAAATGTTGATAAAATTTAAAATGCATATGTCATGGTGTACAATCAAACGAGGAAAACAATAGTGCGGTTGGATTTTTCGTAGACCTCTTATTTTCTTAGCAAACAACTTCAAGATCGGGTACAATTAATGTCTGCGCCGACAGTAGTTATACGTGATTAGCCTTTCAATGAATAATTTTTCAATTCATGAAATATATTTGTTGTATTGAGCAAAATTTTGTCTAAGAATTGAAGTTGGCAGTTGTAATTACCACACGCATAAGGGTGGCTGGAAGTTTGGCCGTTTAAACAATACCAATGTTATGACAACAAAGACAGGATTGTCCACCTTACTTGTTCCCCTCTCTTTTTAAATATCAAAAACTGTGATGTGTTTAATGTGTCAATCTTCCATGTGTTTTCCCAAAATCAAAGCATTTTCAAGAATTTTAAGATCTCTTAAAGATTATCTCTTAAATCATTTTAAGACTTTCAAAGATATCTCTAGTGTCTTTCGTAATAGTTTAACGTAGGCTACCTATCGACTGTTTTATCTTGACAATTGCTATTAACTCTGGGAGCAGTGTCATTCTATTTTAAGCAGACCAGAATTGATACAATCAACTTGTTTACTCTCGATCAAACTACCACACGACATTTTGTTTATCCTCAGCCACGGCCTGTCCAATCTCGTCACCAGGGTAACTCGATCCCCTGCCACCTCCACGTCCCGACCTTACCTGCGTCAAGCATGCACCTATAAGTTATTGTTATTGTTATAGCAAGTTAGTGGATTTTTTTATTATAGACCCCTGACTTTGCGGAGCTACTGTATTTACAAAACAAACGCTAAAAAATATCCAATCACATATTCACGTTCAGTGTTTAATCTACTTTATAACAGTACCAACAGGTTTTAGTTTTTATTTTACGTGTTAAATTTTTGTGCGAGTTAAAACTAAAAAACACGGTTTTTCACGTAAAATTTTGAAACTAGTGACTTTTAATTGTCATTTTAAAAAAAAGGTATTGGAAACCTTTTTTTCTTGTTCACCAATTTTAACTAGTACTATAGTAGATGTGGAATACTGAGATTTCACGTTGAAATAAAATTAACCGTTACTACGTTATTAAGTTTTGTCAAGGCTCCGTGTATTTCCTTAATATGTTCGATTACAGAAATAATTCTTTTCGTGAAATAAAGATGATTACTGGCTAAACTCAATACACTATAATAATGGTCATAATAAACTTTCGAAGTATTTATAGTTTTAAGTTTAAAATTTTACGGCTCGCCAGCTGGAGTGAACAACGGAGGCTTTACAGTCTGTTTGTAGTGGATCCATTTTTGTCGAGCTTCAGAACTGTTTTATATTGGTATTGTTTTAGGTACAAAAGTGAATCATTGCTTCTCATCTTATCGATTACACATATCCATTTACAAAACTTTCGTTCTATAATATCTGAACCTGTACTGTATTACCAGATAGCTCTGTCCTTGGAGTTTCAGTATTTAACCAATCACTCCCTGTTTGAGCGTATCCCTCCTACTTACAATTTTTTTTTAATAGTTTTCCTTCAAATCTGCATTTTAAATTAAAGTGTTGTTTGCTTGAAACAAATAATAAATGATTCTGGGAAAGCTACTAAATTAATTTGGTTGCCCGTCGCTTGATTGAAAACTGAATGCGATCGAACTGATGTGGGCATATATTAAAAATGAGGCCACAAAATCCAATAGGACATTTGTTAATGACGTTTATCAAATGACATCAGATTTAATGGACAACACTTTTGGAATTCTTTGGTAAACTTGCTTGAACTACTATCGCAAAAATGAAAATATAGTGAACATAAGTAGATACTATTCGAGAAGTCTACTGCGCAAATCACGCATGAGCTCGAGGGGCACACTCTAGCTTCAAGGTATAAAAGTAATTAAATGTTGTATTGGTTAGTATTAAAGTTAAAATTTGTGAAAAGAGGTGTGATTATGTTAATATTTATCTATAATGGTATTCAGAATAAGGACTTGATACTATAATTAAATAAAAATAATATTATTTACAGTTTAAACTTAGACAATTGGAAGATGAGTTGTGTAAGTTGTGAAAGCTGAGACCAAAGGAATTGTACTACTGTGAACTGATCTTTAAGTTGTATAACGGTACCTGAATACCATTATAGATAAATATTAACAGAATCACGCCCCTTTTTATAAATGTTAACTTTAATACTAACCAATACAACAATTAATTACTTTTATACATTGAAGTTAGATTGTGCTAGATTGAAGGGTGGATAACAAAAAGAGAGAATTTCTATAAATGTTATAAAATACAAGTATTTGAAACAATGATGCATGGAATTATCTTTGGCGATGAGCAGCTGTATACCTCAACCCTAGCTGCTCATCGCCGTCTTTGTTGTAGTTCTCCATGGATTCGTCACATAAAACCTGAATGTATCTATTGGGGAGGTATACACGCATGTAAAAATCATCCCATTCGATATGACTGCGATGGAATGTCCGTACTTTGTGCCCGCCCGCTCAAAGGAGATGATGTTGTATACCAGGCCCGGCTGTAGCTCCGAGATCTTGGTGTAATGTGGCGCCTTGCTGGTTGAGCTCGGAGCGGAGATAATCAGTGTTCATGATGGAGTAGGTAGATAGGCCGCCTACATTGGCCGTTGATATTTATCGTCATACCAAATCAGTGACAGAAAACTGTAGTCTTTTAAACTGCAAATAATAAGTCGATGGAATTAAGTAATGAATTGTAGTTACGTACAAATCACGTTTAGCCGAGATGATGTGTTTGTCGACGAGCAGATTGTTCAACAACTGTTAATGTCCCAGCTGGAGTATATTGATTAAAAAAGGTGTGACCACACTTGAGTCCAGAACATTGGCGTTCACTACCCATTCTCGTTTGGTTTTACAATCACCATACAAATTACTCTCTTAAAAAAAAATTTTTTTTTAATCTTACAGAATTCCTACTGTTGTAGGAAATACCGTAGCTAATTAATAATTATAAACTACAGTGGAAAAATTACGATATTTCTAGTCATTTTTAAATTAAGTGTTGCCATTGAAAGCGACAACTCATGAAATAAAGGGATTTGTACATTTTCAAAGAATATTTATCAGTATACAAAATGTTATATTGTAAGAACTGTCGGTAGTGATCAATGTGTTTTTAATTAATAAATATTTCGTAATTGCACCCCTCCACAACGCTTCTTCATCTTTCAATTTTTCCACACCTAGTCTTTCTGTAAATATACCATTTCCATTGCAGAAATTGAGATTTGTGGCATGCTTATAAATGTTTCATTGGACTGTGATATGAAGGACAAATTCCATGATTTACTATAATGAACGTATTCAATTATATCAAAAAGCGCTGTAATGTTCAGATAAGATTATATTTATTACGTACACACTCTAAAGTTCAGAAGACCTCCACATTGAATTCTGACCTTATATGTATTCGGAGTAAATTAATTGTTTAAAATGTTCGACTCAAGGATTATGTCATTTTTCGTAATGGCTTACTATTCTGCAATTACTGATGTGTTTATTTATTTTCACGACATCGTTCGTCAAAATAAAGGTGATTATGAATTTAAACATGTCTGGGCGAGTGAATGTAGTCTTCACTACAAACTAAAGCCGCGTTTACATTATATAGCAAAACATACTAGTTTTAGTTTTAGTTTTAGTTTAAAGGGGATATGTAGTTGGTCCAGCCAACCCTTGCAACGAAGCCTAAGGCTTTTTGTGCCAATCCCGGTGCCTAATCGTCGTAAAGCTGGCTGCCCTTGACCAAGTCAAGGAGCTTCTTCACTAGATTGGTAATTTCCAACTGTCCCAGAGGTGAGCCTTCAAAAAGTGCCCTTCTTCTGGCACCAAGAGCCTCACACTCCAGGACAATGTGCTCTGCCGACTCTTCGTCCTCCCCACAGAGGCGACAGATGGGATCCTCCGCAAAGAGTCCCACCGTTCTTAAATGCCTCCGGAATTTGCCGTGGCCGGTGATGAGTCCCACCACCAGCCTAACGTGCGATTTGTTTAGTCCAAGAAGTGACGTTGTCAACTTCTGGGAGGGCTTCTTGACAAGAACCTTGCCGAGTCTTTGCCCTGGGAACCGCCGCCATCTTTCCAGATGTCTGGCGCTGACCCAGTTTTTAATTGCTGCTTTGGCAGCTGCAATCGAAACGCCGCAGGCCGGCTCAGGACCAGTGAAGGGCTTGAGAGCCCCCTCCCTAGCCAAGGCATCGGCCCGCTCGTTGCCTTCTAGTCCCCTATGTCCTGGGATCCATTCCAGCGAGACCTGGTTTCTTGATCCCAGGATACTGAGGGTCTCCACGCATTCCCAGACTAGACCAGACGAGACCATCCAGGAGTCCAGAGCCCCTAAGGCCGCCTGACTGTCTGAGAGGATGCGGATGTATTTCCCACAAACCCCTCTCTCGACCGCCTGGGCGGCACAATGAAGGATTGCGGTGACTTCAGCTTGGAAGACGGTGCCATACGCTCCCAGGCTCACGCTAGCGTTGGTCCTAGGGTTGCCAGTATAGACACCAAATCCAGCTCTGTTGCCCATTCTAGACCCGTCTGTGAACCACACAACTCGGTCGTGAGAAGAAACCGGGCTACCAACACCGTCCCAGTACTCCCTCGACCTGAGGTCCACAGTATAGGGTCTAGCGAAAAGGAGCTTAGTCCCAACAAAGTCAGACTTCATTGAGAGTATCTCGTCATTTACTAGATTGGTCACTGAGGAGTGACCTGTGCAGGACCCCCTCCAGTGGCCAGTCAGCTGAAGCCTATAAGCCGCCGCCCGAGCCTCCCCAATAATGAAGAGATCAAGGGGCGGCAGGTTGAGAAGAACCTCCAGTGCAATAGAAGGGGTCGACCTAAAGGCCCCTGTCATGCACATGGAGGCAAGTCTTTGTAGGCTAGAAAGCCTACCCCGGACTGTTACCTGGTTGACCTTAGGCCACCAGATCAAAGCCCCGTAAGTGATTTGTGGTCTGATGACCGCTGTGTAAAGCCAGTGGCAGACATGGGGTGCCAGGCCCCATGTAGGGCCCACACAGCGCCTAGTGGTCACAAAGGACCACTTAGCTCTGCGGATGACTTTATCAAGATGCAAGTTCCATGTCAGTTTCTGATCAAGGATTACTCCCAGATACTTAACCGACGATGAAACAGGCAGAGACACTCCACCAAGGGCCAGGCCTCTGAAGGAGCCCTGAACCCTTTTCCTGGTGAAGGGAACTATTACTGTCTTGGAAGGGTTTATTGCAAGCCCTTCTCGTACACACCAGGAGTTCACTGCTTCCAGACTGTCGTTCATGATGTCCGTAACAGTGCCCTGGTACTTGCCACGGACCAGTAGGACAAGATCGTCCGCATAGCCCTGTATGAAAATACCCTTATCCGTGAGGCTGACTAGGAGATCATCCACCACCAGGTCCCACAGGAGGGGTGACAGAACTCCCCCCTGCGGGCATCCTCGGCTCGCAGAAATCTCCACCACCTCACTTAGTAGGGTTGATTGAATTCTTCTGCCCCGTAACATGTGGTCGACCCACCTACAGATGGTAGGCTCTACACCACGTTGTCCCAGCGCACGAATAATGGACTGATATGAGGTGTTGTTGAATGCCCCCTCAATATCCAAAAAGGCTCCAAGAGCAATTTCTTTGTTCTCCAGGGAATGTTCAAGGTGCCTGACCAAACAATGGAGGGCAGACTCACAAGACTTCCCCGGGAGATACGCATGTTGATTTCGATGTAAAGGGGAGTCTTTAAGCGCCCCTTCTCGAATGTGAGATTCAACGAGTCTCTCCATGGTCTTCACCAGAAACGAGGAAAGACTAATTGGCCTAAAGGATTTGGCGTTTGTGTAGTCGCCACGACCCCGCTTAGGAATGAAGACTACTTTGCTAACCCTCCAAGACTGAGGAATATACCCGAGGGCAAGGCTCGCCCTGAAGATTTCGCAAAGTAGAAAATGGAGGTTCGGTGGGCCCTTCTGCAACAGTGCAGGAAAGACGCCATCGCCTCCTGGGGATTTAAATGGGCTGAACTTGTCGATTGCCCATTTAACTTTGGAAACGGTGACTATACGTCTAGCTTGCCTCCAGTCCTCTCGAGTTGCCCTAGGTATAGGGCTAGTCTCTCGAGGGCCAGAGACTTCCAGAGCATCGTCAACGATATTCCCTGGGAAGTGACACTCCAGAAGGAGCTTGAGCGTTTCACCAGGTAAAGTTGTCAATTCCCCTGAGCTGGTTCTAAGACTGCCCATGGGGTTGATAGGTTCGCTAGCCAAGATTTTCTGGATTCTGGCTGCCTCTTTGATGGAGTCAATGCCCCTACAAAAGGTTTGCCATGAAGCCTTCTTGGCATCACGAATGGATGAATTGTAGTCGTTCAGAGCTAGGCGATACTCTTCCCGACAGTTGGCCACCTTAGAGCGGTTAAAAAGCATCCTAACGCGCCTTTTCTTAGCTTCCAGGGATTTTGACCACCACCCGATTTTTGATCTAGGCGGTGTGTTTGAAATTGGACAGTTGTCGTGGTAACTTTCAAGGATCGCGTCCTGTAAACAGGATGCCGCCTGTTCTAATTCCACGACAGACCTTATACGTACTCTGCCCCCCCCGGGACCCAGTCCCGCAATTGCCGAGAGTTCCGTAGCATAGGACTCCCAGTCCGTCCGCCTTGGATTACGGTGAGGAGAGGAAAGGGCTGACATTTTAGCCTTGATATCAAAACAAATGTACAGATGATCAGAAAGAGAGGGTTCGTCAGAGACCCGCCAGTTGTCAATGAGGCCTAGAGTGACCGCATTGCAAAGGGTCAGGTCTATGACTTCTGCTCTGATTCTGTTACGAAATGTGGGTTCGTTGCCCCGATTTAAAATGTAAAGGTCATAATTTACTATGAAGTTTAAGAGGTACTCACCCCTCCTGTTGGAGTCAGATGATCCCCATGCTTCATGATGTGCATTGGCATCGCAGCTGACCAGAAGGTGCCGCCCACCAATGGATTGTTTCTCCACCAGGGCTTCAAGTTCCCTGGAAGGAGGTGGATCCTGAGCATCATAGGGAAGGTACACAGAGCTGACAATGAACTCCCTATGCCCTTCCTCAGTGCTCAGTGTAATTCTCACTGTCGTGATGTCCCTAGAACAGAAATCAAACAGAGGAAATACTTCCATACCATTGCGTACCAAGATACAAGTCCTAGCATTATTGGTGGAACAATAAGAAATTATCTTACCTTTTGCATCGGCCAGTCCTGCAATTCTGCCCTTGTGTAACCAAGGTTCTTGAATCAAGGCCAGGTCGATGTTGTGTGCAGTCATAGACTGACAGAGGGCTGCCGAAGCAGCCCTACTGTGGTGCAGGTTGGCTTGAATCACCCTTGGCATTGTCCCTAGCCAAAACGACCACCGAGACCTGCCAGAGCCCCAACCTCAACTTATAGCTCCTGGCCTTAATGGCTGAGAGAACGTGGTCATCCACCAGGCAGACGAAGGTCTTTGCTCCTTCCGGATCGGCCTTTCGACTGATGATGGTCCATTCTCCCACATTTAGTTCCTTGTTTTGTTCATCAACAAGCTTCAGAATTCTGGACTCGTCCATCTTTCCGAGCTGCTTAGGCGTCTTAAAAAGCACCTTGGTAGCCCGTAGGATGTCCTTTCGGTCACCGATCCTGAACTGAGCCCCCTCCCACAGTTTGAGAGAGGGAACAGTTGCCGTGATCCATGTTTTTGTCTCCTCGTTTTCGACGGAGACAATAAGAGCACCTCTCTCCATGTAGGAGTTGGTGAACAAGGGGAGCTCACCACTGTCCAGCAGGCATATCGACTCAACCAGAGCAGTCTGGATGAGGTTGCCTTGCTCTTCAGTGAGCTTGCTCTCCGGATAATTAGGTGGCACAACCGCCACCTTGATGGACTTTAGAGCTTCCAGGAAGGTCTGAGAAGAGGTTCCCTGGGAACCTCCCTCGGCCTTCCTTTGTCTCTTCAAATCCCTCTGAGCCTCCGAGGGAGAGGGGGTCAAGCCCTGCGGGCGTGCGCGTTTAGCGCCACCTTTAGGGCCGTCACCCCTCGCCTTAGGAGTCGCTCCCCTCCTGGTCTCCGCAGTTGAAGAGGTCGAGCTCTGCGGGCGTGCGCTTTTGGCGCCACCTTTGGAGCTCTCACCCTCCGCCTTAGAAGTCGCCGAAGAGGCTTTCTTCAGGGGACGATACTTAGCAGGGTCCCACTGTACACCCTGCCGAGCAAGTCTCTCCCTAAGGAGTTTTTTCCTCTGATTGCCAGGAATCTTTTTCCTGGCTATCTTCATCCTATTCAGGGCCTCAGCAGTCCGATCAAGCTGATCAGAGCCTGGGCCCCGAGGAAGGATTTTATCGGGGTCGGAGAGCGACACGCCCCCCCCCCCACTGAACCCCTGACCCGAGCACCGGGGACTTCAGGCTGGCCAGCTTGGCTGCCTTCGTTCCCCGTGCCAAGGTCCTTGTCTGAGGACTCTGGGCGGTCCTCAGCCAAGTTCGATTCAGAATCGGAGAGAGATGAGTCCCCCCCCGACGTCGATTTGGCCCGAGCAATGGAAAACAGGGGCTGGCCGGTGTGGCTGCCCTCTGCTTCCATGCTCGGTTCATCGCCTAAGGACTCAATGCGGTCCTTAGGTAAAGGTTTTGTTTGTTTTGTTTTATTTGGATCCATATGGAGTCCCACGAGTAGCTAGGGAAATAATGGTCTAGCCCCGACAGAGCCCCGCATGCCAGGGTAAGCCTATTTAAAACTGGATTTCGGCAGGTGTCCAGAGTCCGCATGGTATAGACTGGTCTACCACCAGCCATTCAGCCCTCGGCCCATGCTGTTCCGCCTTGGCTTGGTTGGAGAGGTTAGGAAGGATAAGGAATTAATGGGATAGGAGTGCTCTCAGCATCGGGATCACATTGAGAGCTGTGGGAAGGTGTCCTAACCCTCCTCCTCCTCATCGGTTATGGGAATGATGAGACGCCGGGCTTGGGACCGGTATCGAGCGGAGTTAAAAAAAAAAAAAAAAAAACATACTATATAGCAAATTTTATGTAACAAATGCTATATGTAGCAAAATATCAAAAGAACAAATGTTTATATGTGGCAAAACATCAAAAGAACGAATGTTATATGTAGCATGTTACATGTAGCATTTCGAGCTAGATATAGCAATTTAGGCTATTTGTAGCTGAAATAATGTTTCCCGGCCGGAGTCGGTAAGATCAAAAGGAAAACAAGCTACATCTAACTTTTGCTATATATATAGCATTGGTTGTCGTGCTCAGCGTTCTTGTAACATTTGCTACTTACAGCATTATTTGTGATCAGGTAAGTCGAGTGGTGTGTGCTTTGTGCGTTCTAGGCCTATTGTTTTTTTGTTTTAATCAGTTAATACAGAAATTATTGGTTTAGTTAATAAAATTAGTTACGAAATATTTAAAATTTATTGATGTGTTTTATATTATGTTTACTACTGAATTTTACTTAATTGCAATTGCAGGCTTAAACTTTATTGGTGTGTTTTGTATTATAGTTACTACTCAAATTTATTTAAGCATTGTATTAGTTTGACCGTTTAAAATAAATTGCATTGAATTCGTGACTGGCATTTTTAGTTCGCGTTTAAGTCTAATAGTTTATCACTCCCCCTATATCTTTGCCTTGCCACGAGAGACGGGCGGGCCGAAAACCTTCGTCCACTTCTATAATAAGATAAAATTACTGTAATAGCTGGCGATAGAGCTAACTTTCTATCCTAGACATTTTCATTGACGACAGATGAGGGATATGCTACATGTAGCAGAACACCGTTTTACGTAAAACATCTAAAACTGAAACTTCTAGCATTTGCTATATAATATTTGCTACATTTAACAAAAGTTATATGTAGCAAAAGCTATATATCATATTTTGCTATATAGTGTAAACGCGGCTTAAGGCTCTTCCTGCATTTATTTTCCTTAATTCTTCTTCTTCTTCTTCTTCTTCTTCTTCTTCTTCTTCTTCTTCTTCTTCTTCTTCTTCTTCTTCTTCTTCTTCTTCTTCTTCTTCTTCATTCTTATAAATAATGGCTTAAAAGTGATCGATGCTATAAATTAACTGTTTAATCAATACTTTATATCTATATCAGAGATAGCGGCACAACTCTGCAGGTGAAGTGGAGGTAATTGGAAATCACAAACCTCGCTACTTTGTCGATTGTACGATTCCTGCTCTAAACTGTTCGTACAACTCCCCAGTTACGATGATATTTTATATCCATACAGGGTGCAGTGGCGTATATACAAATTTTTTTCGGGGGGGGGCCGATCTTGGTTAAGCAAGTATTACCAAGGTTAATACACATTACCGGGGGTAACCCCCCGGGAAATTTTTCAAAAAGTAAACTCATGGAGATGTCATTTTACGCTATTCTAGCTCCTACAAAATTGGGATAATATTATGTTTTAAGTTAAAATGATATATGTTTATAATGTACACAATTACACCGATATCATTGTATATGTTTAGAAATATTAATACATTAATACATAAAATGTGATGAAATTTTTTTTTATTTATGGATAAACAAATATTTATTTTTGTATATTTCGGGGGGGGCCGAGGCCCCCTCGGCCCCCCCATATATACGCCACTGACAGGGTGTCCCGTAAACAGACGGCTGATATCCAGTTGCACCGGCGCACAGTGGAGTATTTGACCTGAAATCCTGGCCAAAAAGCTTAAAATTATAATGTACTCAACAGTCATGTGTTTGGTATTGTAGGAAAGCTGATGAAATGGAGCATCTAATAGCGTCTGTCTCGGCGGCATGAGTCACATCCAGCGCTGGCGAAGGCCAGTTGAGTATACACTCTTCTCGTGTATGAACGTGATTTTGCTCTGCTTTTTTTCAGTTTATAGTTTTACATTTTATTTATTTACTGCCTTGGACACTATCGGAGAGATTTGAGCTTCGGTGGTCGTTTGATTGAAGGTAACTACCTCATATTTGTATATTTGTATGTGTTATATTATTATGAGAAGTCATGTATCAGGGTTCTTATTAATAAAATTAGTAAATAAAAAACATTTATTTTGTATTTAAAAAGCCGAAAGTACGTTTGTCGGGCCTTGTCGGCCCTTTTATAATATACGGTTTTGTTTATTATAATACACAGAGATTAGAATTTAAATAAAATGTCTCACATATTCGTTCCTTTTAAAATAAAAAAATTATGAAAGAGTTGATGAACTGTAGAAAAAATCACTTCTTCGCAACTTCATGTTGTTGATATCCTTTGTAACACATAACACATTTATTAAAAAGGCGATTTTCAACTGTTTATAATGATTACTTACGTTTGGGCTTGTTAAAAAGTGGTATTGTGTACTTCTAATGCTTGTGAACACTTGAAATATTGTTAGTTTAGCATATTTTATGATTTACCACACTAATAAAAACCATAACATTTTTTAATTGATTAGTTTACGAAAAGTACTGTTTGTTCCTTCAAAACTGTAGTTGGATAATACAGCTGTGTAGTGTGAATTACATTGCTTAAAATGCAGGAGTTATTTTGATTTATAAGAATATATATTTTCAGATTTGAAGATGGAACATGAAATACTTCGCAGTTTTCTTTATGAGCTCGTCAAAGAATCTCAAAGCAAGTTAATAGAAGAAAAGCTTCAGTACATGGGGAACTGTATAGCTGACCGTTACAGGTGCCCTGAAGAGGAAAGAGGAAAGCTCAATAGATCATTAAGATATTTTAAGTCAGATTTAAAAAAAAGGCGGCCTTTAAGCAATAATATAGAGAAGAGTAATTTTTTTTCAATAATAAAAAATTGAAAAAAAATGAGGAGTGGTTGAGGGGAACAGTGAAAATTCAAAACTTTGCTTCAGGTTCTTCCGGAAGGCCTGAGAAGGATTTTAAATCTTGTAGCGAGAGGACAAAATGTAGAAAAACCGAGGAGCTTAGGCAGCAATCAACTCCTGAAGAGCTGACCTATGCTGCTTGTATGAATCAGAGGGCATCAGGTAACGCAAATGCTGCTGTTATGATAAAGAAAATTACTGAAACCCCAACTAAAGCCTCGAAATTTAAGAAATCTCTACAACTTTTAGAGAAAACCAAAAGCTTAAAAAACTCTCCATTGAAAGCTCTTTCCATGTTAGTTGATGCTGATCTCACCAAGAATCAGTACGAAACTACAAGATCTTATAATAAAAAGTTATGCCCTTGCTACTCTATCGTTAAAAAAGCTAAACTAGATTGCTACCCCAGAGATGACTCAATTTGTATTTCAGAAACATTAGCAGAAGTCAAATTGCAGGCTTTGTTAGACCACACTGCTTTAAGATTGTGACAGTATTTAGACGAAGTGTTAGATAATTTAACTTTAAATGAGCAAAGTGAGTTAGAACTTATATCTAAGTGGGGCTGTGATGGGTCCCAGCAGTTACAGTTTAAACAAAAATTCAGTAATGTTGGTGAAAGTGATGCCAACATATTCCAGAGTTCGCTAGTCCCTTTGCAGCTAATTTCTAACAAAGGCTCAACGTCAAAAGTTGTTTGGCAGAACCCAACCCCATCATCAACTAGGTTCTGCAGACCTATACGCATACGATTTGTTCACGAAACAGTTGATATCACTAAAGAAGAAATTGAGTATGTTGAACAACAAACAGAACATCTAACCAAAACCGAGGTTCCTACACACTTTGGAGTTGCTAAAATAAAACATAAGATGGTCTTTACCATGGTTGATGGTAAGGTTTGTAATGCTGCTATGGGGATAACATCTACCATGCGTTGCTACGTCTGCGGTCTTTATTAATAATTGTTTTAATCATTATCTTTACCTATGTATATGTGCATTATTTATTTCCTTTTGGGAAAAGTTTTATTTATTTATTTTTATATGAACTAAAAGTAAAAATATTATATTTTCTTTTGTACCTTTTTCAATTACGTTTTAAAAGTATCAAAGTTAAGTACAGTAAGAGGTCTTTAGTAGAGTTAACTCGTACATGATGCTATGTACAAATAGTTACAATTATTGTAACAAAGTGTTCAATAATAAATTGTAAACTTATTAAAAAGTGTTTACAAAATAATGTCTTTTGATTTTCTTTCATGACACCATATTTAGAGATAAATAATTATATAAATTAAAAATAACTTGTTGATTTTTTAAATCTTGTTCATAATATATACTGTTATAAATAAACAAAGATTGTAAGAAAAAAATAGAGTGATTTAAAATAGATTTCGGCGACAACCTAATTTTGGCCATGAATGGGGGCCAAATACTCCACTGTGCGGCGGTCAAAGGAATTTCCACGGGTCAAAACATTCCTCCGTCCGAAAAGTGTCCAGATGCACCGGTGGTCAAAATCTACCCACCTCACTTATCCCCGCTGCAAATTCCTTCGACCGCCGGAGCCGGTGCAATTGGAAGGCCCCTTCCTTCCCCACCCCACTACATTTCTTCAAACATAGTTTATAAGTGTTTAACAATTTCGCAATGGAATATTCTATCAAACACTTGCCGATGTTTCGTGGCACATACTAATGGTAGACCATAGCAGGTTCTAACTAATAAATATGGTAACTATGTATTTAATGTTTAATTTTGTGTTTATCCGTGGCAACACTAACATCTAACCTAACCTAACCTAACCTAACCTAACCTAACCTAACCTAACCTAACCTAACCTAACCGACTCATGACTCATGTCATAACAAAGGGTGTGGAATTTGGCACGGTCAGCTTGGGGTTACTGTACTAGGAATCCGGCCTGGTTGGACTTTCCCGGCTCATGTCATAAACAAGGGCCTCTGGTGCAATTGGAACACCCCCCAAAAGGGGCTCCGGTGCATCTGGACACATCAGTTTGGGGCCGATCCCTGACCCCGGTGCAATTGGAAATCTCCCAAACAGACAGTCAAACTTAAGGAGGTTTTTTCAAAGGTCAAAACAAAACAAAATATATTTTATATCTTTTTTACGCTCTCCGCCTATATATAATTTTCAGGAAAAGTTGAATATGTAAGAAGTTGATGAAAATAAAATTATGAAATTTAGTATCATTCTTGGACTTAATGGTTTACATATTCCATACAAATTTCATTTATGTACACTAGTCATTTTTAAAATGGTGGTCATTTACAAACGTTAAATCTAAATACCTCAAAAACCTTAAATTTTAGTAAACACCTACAAGGTACAAAAATATTAAAGAAATCAGTTTCACACATTGTGGTATAAATATTTTAAAGATCGAACCACTATTATCTGAAAATTTTAAATTTTTATCACATAAAAATATTTCCTGGCCGAAGAATTCTGTATTTAATTTATTATACAAACATTTAAATTTCTCTGAAGTAGTTGTTCGATCTTAAAACTATTTATACCAAATGAGTGGGACTACATTCTTTAATATTTTCGTATATTACAGATTTTGACTAAAATGTTAGGTTTTTAGATATTTAACTTTAAAAGTACAAAATTTAAAAAGGACTGGAATTTGTAAGTTTAAGATTTATATTTGTATATTTTAATCTATATTGATCTATCTATATTAGGAACTTTAAGAATATGTATTTGTAGGTTTGAGATCTTGTTAAATGTGTAGCATTAAATCTCTGTTTAATTAAACTTGTAATATTTTTTTTAATTGCTATCGTGCAAATAAAAGAAAACAATGAAGTGATACAGAAACAATTTGTAAATCTCGAGATAATTTGATTAGATGTAGTATTGTTTATTAGTTTTCTTTTCTATTCATGAATTGTTTTTCACTCGGGTTTATAAATCATAAATATATCAGAATTGTAAATTTAAAAATTTACCTTATCTCGGGGTTTGAATGAATGGATTTAATTGGTCGGTGACATTGTTGGTTAAAGGCAGCTTGATAAGCTAAATAAATGTTTTCAGTTCGATCCCAATCAAAGACACAACAAATTTTAAAAGAGATCAGCTGATAAGCACCGGCTTCATTTGCCATAGGAACACTTGCTAAGGAATAGCCGGCCTTAGTTTTTAACAACTACACTCGTTCATACAGGGTGTCTTAAAAGTCCCCCCCCCCCCCTATTAACTTTCTTATGAATACAGATAAAGGGATTTACTTCTGGGAATGTTTATATGACCAACTAAGGAGTTTTTTAATGTAGGCAAATTTTTTACACCCCCTCTCAAAAAGGGGTAGTTTGGGGGTAAGTCAAAATTTTTAAATAGGAACCCCTATCAAATGACATCATTTTAAAGGTAATATTAAAAGAAGAAGAATGGCGGAAACTAGAGGTCTCTAACATTAGTCTATCAAATTTGGTGGCAGTTTAAAGTTGGAATTATTTCATAAAACCCCCGCAGCTTGTTACATTTAAAATTTTTGTAAGGCAGACAAAACATTCACCCACCAGTTAGTTTTGAAAACTGATGACACCTAATCGTAAAACAAGTTATTACAAGAATCAACAAACACCAAAAACCACAAATAACATAGCATTTATTTGGTTTTGGTTTGTCTGACCAAAGTCCCAGGTTGCCCTACTACTATGTAAGTATTAGTACATAGTATTTGGTCAGACAAACCAAAACCAAATAAATGCTATGTTATTTGTAGTTTTTGGTGTTTGTTGATTCTTGTAATAACTTGCTTGACGATTAGGTGTCATCAGTTCTCAAAACTAACTGGTGGGTGAATGTTTTGTCTGCCTTACAACAATTTTAAATGTAACAAGCTGCGGGGGTTTTATGAAATAATTCCAACTTTAAACTGCCACCAAATTTGATAGACTAATGTTAGAGACCTCTAGTTTCCGCCATTCTTCTTCTTTTAATATTACCTTTAAAATGATGTGTCATTTGATAGGGGTTCCTATTTAAAAATTTTGTCTTACCCCCAAACTACCCCCTTTTGAGAGGGGGTGTAAAAAATTTGCATACATAAAAAAACTCCTTAGTTGGTCATATAAACATTCCCAGAAGTAAATCACTTTATCTGTATTCATAAGAAAGTTAATAGGGGGGGGGGACTTTTAAGACACCCTGTATAAACTTATCACGCTCCATATTCGCCGTATCTTGACGATCGGCGACTTAAGGGGGTTGTGTACTTAAAAAAATAATCAACTGTTGTGTTATGTTATTTTATTATTCTCTGTTTTATTACGGTTATAATGATATATAATTTGTCTCATTCCAGTGACTGTAACATATTTTAAAATTATTTTGAAAAATCAAGAGCATTGACACATTTTGCCAATGTCTAACCCTCAACTGGTTTTGATATATATATTAAATAGTTTTGGAATCATTATATATTGTTTTACGTTTATGTTTTGTAGTTGGCAGCACTTCCAGATACATCTACTGTTGCATAGGAACTAGCTGTCAATTTAATTGTTGATTCAGCAGTTAGGTTATGTTTGTTATGTTCAGCAGACCTCTACTGAAAAAATCATTCTCTAACAAAATCTTCGATTACCGAAATTTAACTTTTTTGACACGTTATGTCTAAGGCATTTTCCAAACTAGAACTTTTAAATTTTTACCAGTTGTTTAGAAATACATTATTGGCATACTGAGTTTTTTTATAATACCTAATTGGTCCAGGTTTTATTATATATAAAAAAATTAATATATTTTAAATAAACAAACTTTGTCATGCTTTGAAAGTACATTTTTTATATAACAAAAAATTATTTTGGGGAGCTGGAAAAAAAACTCAGTGGTTAAATAAGGCTTCCAGGTAAAATAAAAATATACAAAAACCCGTCTATGTATAATAGTTCCTGCTTAAAGGTACATGAAATATCCCAAATTTAACATAGTACGCAACCCTCTTTAGAATACATAATTATAATTATTAAATCAAATTATGAAACAATGAATACATTTACGGGTGGAATGTGCTTTTTCGTTTTTTATTCTGCAAACGCCGTTTAATAATCGGCTCTATCTGGTATTTGTTCGGCCAATACGCCACATTTTAATGTAACCATATATCAGTGAAAAGAACCTTTGTCAATCACATATCTGTTTGTCATGATGTACTTGTAAGGTTATCTGAAGACATTTTGACATCTAGTGCGACACGCCAGACCAGGTCAACGTAGGCGGCCTAGATCATATGATCTCCATTACAGTCAATTTGTGGCTAAGGGTTATCTGCGAACTCTCCAACACATAATGTTGTTATTTAGTTTTCAACTAGTTGTAAGAAATTATGCAATAACGAACTCTTAACGTTACTTTGTTAGGTTCTGAAATAATCTTATTGTTTGTTGATTCAAAAAATTTCAAACCTAAATTAATATTGAAGTCAAAGTATACCAGTACAAATAAAGTGTGCCACTTTCAGTTTAGTCTGATCAGTGTGTGGGCGCCACTGCTGCACAATCTCAAACTGAACAAAAATAATCCTCATTTACGGCTAATGTTAGAAATATGAAAATATAAGTAAATAAATGTTTTCAGAGAATTAACACAAACTCCCTCCCCCATATTAAACACTAAAAAATAAAAAAAAATTGAAAATTAGTAGTTTGATCCCAAATATGTTTGTTTACCATAATTCAAAAACTAGTCAAGTTAGATACATGCGGTTTTTACTAAAATATTTTAAATTGGAATTCACATCTTTCTTGAAAATTTAGTCAAAATCATTAGAGCTGTCTTTCAGAAAATTCTATTTTTGTATGTTTTTGCCCGTAAAAATAAACAAAAAAAATAAAATTTCAAAAAAGTGAAAAAAATTTCAGGAGATATTGGCTAAATACACCAACATACCAAATGTCATAAAAATTGATCCGTCTGTTTGGTCACCAGTGAACTGCACATACAGACAGACACCAAAAAAGTTTTTTTCGAAAAAAACCCCACTTTTTGGGTTCAGGGGACCCTAAAATGGGTTTTTATACCAACTTGTAAAAAAAATGTTTTGGACGATCACAATACTTTCTCTATGCTAACGCATATGGGAGTAAGTAAAACTTTTTTTTCTGCGTAGTTACTATGTTGATGAACTGACTCAGGGACTGGAATCATTCGCCTGACTCATTCGTTTGGTGATAAAAGTTTCTTTAAGTGGTGTGTCATAGATCTACAATATTTGCATAGCTGTTTCCACTTATTACGAAGTTTGTTTATGTCAGCTGAATATGATCTATACATAGATGAAATGGATGCTGTTTCTGCTTTTCTTCAATAAGATCTCGAAGAGGAGTTATATATGTATAAACCTCCTGGTTACGAAGATGGTACATCTAGAATTTGTCGTCTACGGAAGAGTATATATGGGCTCAAACAAGCTAGCAGAGTATGGAATGAGAAACTAGATTCATGTTTAAAAGTCATGGGTTTAAAACAATCTAAATTTGATTCATGTGTTTATTATCAAACTGAAAAAGGATTGATGTTTTAGTAACAGTTTGAGTTGACGATATTTTATTATTTTCCAGTAACAGAAAAGTAAAACAACAGATTAAAGTTCAGTTTATGAGTACTTTTAAAATGAAGGATTTCGGTGAGGCCAAGTCTGTTCTAGGTTTTCAACTGACTGGAGACAGAAACGAGAAGAAAGTCGGGTGAGCCAACAAACGTATATATATAAAATAATACTTAAACGATTCAGAATGGATCAATGTCACCCAGTATCATCACCAATGAGTTGCAATGATACATTTACTAAAGCCCAAGAGCTCAAAAATGAAGAAGAAAGAGAAAAGATGAAGCAAGTCCTTATCAAGGAGCTATTGGTTGTCTTTTGTTTACGGCTCAAGTTTCAAGACCTGCCATTGCTTACGCAATCAGTAATTTGGGTAAATTCAACCATAACCCAGGAATTTGTCACTGGACTGGCATTAAACGAGTGATAAGGTACTTAAAAGGGACTTCTTCGTGAAAGTTACGGTTTTATGGTTCTGAGGGTGGAATCTTGTTTGTGTACTGTCATGTTGACAGGGCAAGTGGTCCTGATGAAAGATCTGTCACTGAATACTTATTTATGAAATGTAGTGGTCCAATATCATGGTGTACTAAACGACAACCTACTGTGACACTATCAACAACAGAAGCCAAATATATGGCTATGTCTTCAGCTGCTCAAGAAGCATTGTGGTTGCGGGGTTTAGCCGAAGAGATTGATCCTTGTACAGAGTCCTATTCAGATATACTGTGACAATAAGGGCATAAGGAATCTTGCTTTAAATGGAACGTATCAAACCAGAACAAAGCACGTCTCGTTATACCAGGAGCTATTTATTATGTCTCTACAACATTTATTTCTTGTTAAAGTGCAAAAATGTTTTTAGAAGTGGTATTAGGGGTAATCTGTGGTAATTGACGAAGTCATAGAGTAAATGGAAGTACTTTCAGAAAATCAATTAATTATTTAGCACCTAAGTTTTATAATAATGTGCCTATAAATATAAGATAAATTCAAAGGCTTAATTCTTTTTGTAAATGTTTTTTAAGCTGCTTTCGAGTCACAATGGCATTGATTTTATGAAAGAAAATTTCACGTATAAAAGTATGAAAAAAATCATTTAACTATTTCATGTATTGAAAAAAATTAACGTAGTTGTAAACTGTTATGTCACTCTTTACCTTGAAATAATAGTTCGGTTATTTTAGTAATTTATATTGTATATGATTTTAGATATTAGTGAACTGTAAACAATGTAAGTTCTAAAAATAAACAACCGCCTTCTCAATAATTTCCATGTTGTCGTTGGGATGCAATCAATTGACGGACGATGAGGTCTCGTTACGCCTCACAGCTGACATCATCAAGGTCATTAAAGGTCTCACTCATTGATCCAATGTTAGCCACTGTACCATGTTATTTGCGTACCGGCAATAACAATCCTATCATTTAGGCCTACTTGTCAATCAGTGGATTGTTTCAATTGAAAGGCAATTGTAAATTAATCATGATATCTCGTATTGGATTTGTTGTTTTCGGATGAAAAGAGTCGAGACAATAAGCTAAAACTGTTCATGCTAGAATACGTGTTCATCGAAAGAACTTGTAAGAACAAAAATTGAAAAAGAAATTTTAACAAAAATGTTAATAAAATAATATGTTTTATATTTCGGAAGGAATAAAGTGAAAGGGTGGGGGATAGAAATTATTCTGTTACTAGTTAATTAAGGTTGTGTTGACTCCAGGGCTTTACGTGGAAATTGTGTAATTAGAGAGAATCAAGAAGATGTTACTCTCCTTGGTATGGTAGAGTCGCCTGAAGTAGTATTATAGTAGTGGTAGTAGTAGTAGTAGTAGTAGTAGTAGTAGTAGTAGTAGTAGTAGTAGTAGTAGTAGTAGTAGTAGTAGTAGTAGTAGTAGTAGTAGTAGTAGTAGTAGTAGTAGTAGTAGTAGTAGTAGTAGTAGTAGTAGCAGTAGTAGTAGCAGTAGCAGTAGCAGTAGCAGTAGCAGTAGCAGTAGCAGTAGCAGTAGCAGTAGCAGTAGCAGTAGCAGTAGCAGTAGCAGTAGCAGTAGCAGTAGCAGTAGCAGTAGCAGTAGCAGTAGCAGTAGCAGTAGCAGTAGCAGTAGCAGTAGCAGTAGCAGTAGCAGTAGCAGTAGCAGTAGCAGTAGCAGTAGCAGTAGCAGTAGCAGTAGCAGTAGCAGTAGCAGTAGCAGTAGCAGTAGCAGTAGCAGTAGCAGTAGCAGTAGCAGTAGCAGTAGCAGTAGCAGTAGCAGTAGCAGTAGCAGTAGCAGTAGCAGTAGCAGTAGCAGTAGCAGTAGCAGTAGCAGTAGCAGTAGCAGTAGCAGTAGCAGTAGCAGTAGCAGTAGCAGTAGCAGTAGCAGTAGCAGTAGCAGTAGCAGTAGCAGTAGCAGTAGCAGTAGCAGTAGCAGTAGCAGTAGCAGTAGCAGTAGCAGTAGCAGTAGCAGTAGCAGTAGCAGTAGCAGTAGCAGTAGCAGTAGCAGTAGCAGTAGCAGTAGCAGTAGCAGTAGCAGTAGCAGTAGCAGTAGCAGTAGCAGTAGCAGTAGCAGTAGCAGTAGCAGTAGCAGTAGCAGTAGCAGTAGCAGTAGCAGTAGCAGTAGCAGTAGCAGTAGCAGTAGCAGTAGCAGCAGCAGCAGCAGCAGCAGCAGCAGCAGCAGCAGCAGCAGCAGTAGCAGTAGCAGTAGCAGCAGCAGCAGCAGCAGCAGCAGCAGCAGCAGCAGCAGCAGCAGCAGCAGCAGCAGCAGCAGCAGCAGCAGCAGCAGTAGCAGCAGCAGCAGCAGCAGCAGCAGCAGCAGCAGCAGCAGCAGCAGCAGCAGCAGCAGCAGCAGCAGCAGCAGCAGCAGCAGCAGCAGCAGCAGCAGCAGCAGCAGCAGCAGCAGCAGCAGCAGCAGCAGCAGCAGCAGCAGCAGCAGCAGCAGCAGCAGCAGCAGCAGCAGCAGCAGCAGCAGCAGCAGCAGCAGCAGCAGCAGCAGTAGCAGTAGCAGTAGCAGTAGCAGTAGCAGTAGCAGTAGCAGTAGCAGTAGTAGTAGTAGTAGTAGTAGTAGTAGTAGTGGTAGTAGTAGTAGTAGTAGTAGTAGTAGTAGTAGTAGTAGTAGTAGTAGTAGTAGTAGTGGTAGTAGTAGTAGTAGTAGTAGTAGTAGTGGTAGTAGTAGTAGTAGTAGTAGTAGTAGTAGTAGTAGTAGTAGTAGTAGTGGTAGTAGTAGTAGTAGTGGTAGTAGTAGTAGTAGTAGTATACAGTCGGCTTAAGTAGTATTATAGTAGTAGTAGTAGTAATATAGAGTCGGCTGAAGTATAGCCTGCTGATTGACTTAGTGCCCCTTGCAAAGTAATACATTGCAATAAGAATATATAATTAAGATAGTAAAAAATGAATGTTGGTATTTTGTAAGTTTATTTGTTTACAAAATGACAGACTTCTGTATATTAATTATTTGTGCTGCATTATAAACCGTTGTCATACAACAGAAACAATGCACTAACACCAACATAAATTTTCTTGATAATACGTTGTTCATAACAAAACAGAAAATAATGTGTTGTTTGAAAAAATACGTTGAAAAATAACTCTTTTTCCAAGTATTTATATTCAGAGAGCTGCGGTAGGTTTAGTGTGATATTGTAAATTATATCATGACTTTAGCTTGATATAGTCGCTCAAGTCTACACAAATATTTTTATTGTGAGTTCAAAGGCTTTTGAAGCTAAGTTGCAAGCTAATTCTCTTCTACTTTACAGCCAAAAGCTTTGAAATCTGGTGAGAAATATATCCTTAATATAAATACATATATTAAGGATAGCTATGGATTACTAGATTTACTAAATTACTGCAGTTAACCAACGCAAGTTTTACATGGAGACATTCTTACGTCTGATACCGTTTACTTTTCAGTAGTTTACTGCAGTTTTCATAAGTTTACCGTTTACTTAATAGTTACTTGTCAAACTAAAACGTTCGAGTACAGGTAAGGTTTAAGTCTTTCACGTAAAAATCACTGTCCTCTTCAAAAGAACATGATACATAGAAAGTCTTACCTGCAGGAACAACTATTTATATAAGAACATGTCTAGAATAAAATCATACTGCGTTACCTTATTCTGTTATTACTCTGTTAAAACCTAGACAATGTTTCGGAGCTGTAGTAAGGTGATTGTGGATCTTTACTACTTATTTAATGGATTTTACCTTGGTTTCTAAGATTAATTTATGAAGTTTTTATTGATTTCCATGTATTATTTGATTTTATGTTGTTATTATTATTTATAAAGCTCCAAATGTTACTACCTAAAAAACTCGTCGATTTGTTTTGTTGACACTCTGAACTTGACTCAGGCTGGTTTCTGTCTTTTAATGCAGGGTTTTGTTTACTAGTTTCATAGTATCAAATAAATTACTGTGTGTTTTCGGAAGATAGTAAGTACTACACCAGCTTATTTTATCATAATAAGATAATGCAGGATTATTGTAAAGTAGTTTAAATTATATGTAATTAAGTTTTGGTAATACATTTATATATTCATAAAACATACTGTTGGTTATTAAATATTGCTAATAATAGGTTTAAGTTATTATTTCAAGTCATAACTGAAATTAAAATATGTCTTGGTGTTTAAAATGAACAAAAATATAAAAAAATACCTATAGTTTTGTAAGAAATTTTTGTTTATTACTAAACCAACAAAGATGGTGTAACTTTTATAATAATTTTTTTAAGAACATATTTTTCCAAATCAGATGGTGTTTTTTCTTAAACTTTATCTATTTTCATTATTGAAATATTTAAAGTTTAATATACAGATGGTTTCTTGAAGCGTTACTTTCGTGATATCCCCCTTCCCCTCCCAGGTTGTCGACCACACTGGGGGGAGGGGGTGACAACATGTGTTTTTATTTTAACCTAAGTAGTCCAAACAATAATAAAAAATAAAAATGTCTGCAGCTAAAAGTGCATACTCAATCCCCCTTAGCTCATGTACTAGTACGCCCACATCTTAAATGTGTAGTCAGATTTTTGTCACAGGTTTATCGTTCATCAACCCTCCATCGTAGTCCTATTGCAAACAAGTTTATCAAACAAATATGTCAGTAATTTTCAGATTAAAATTAATCAAATTACATTCATTGGACATTGGACATTAGTTGACATTGGGTTGATATATTTTAAATCTGCAATAACTTGATTTTTTTAATATACAGTATATGATGTTTGTTTTAATTTGCAGATCTGAATATCAAATATTTGTTGTAAATATTGGAATCTGTTGCTAAGAACAAATTAAAAAGACGTGTGTTAACAAAGATTCGCAACAACATTCTAGTGGGCCACATTAGCTAACGTTTTACCTTCATGTCATCAGCTGAGGCGTTCTACGGCAAAACAAACAATACTATAAACTAACTTATCAATGATGGAAAGTTCCAATACATCCAATATATCACTAACAAATTATAGACCAGTTTTGGCATTAATTTCTTTGCAGAGTTATTGGTATATACTTATTGTATTGTCATCGAAAATGACATTTGTTGACTGTGGCTCTGTTGTACAAAATATATTAATTAATGTCCGTTAAGATTTTTGTTCGTGTCTACTTGTGATTAAGTTGACATCTGGGTGGTACCTTGGGGTTAACTAACTCATCTCTCAGTTTATTTAACTAACAAAGTAAGCATTTTTTTTAAAGCATCACATTCAAATGAGATATATTTAAATACTTTTAAGAGCCTGCAGAGGCTGACGACCATGTTGGTTTTAATCCCATAAGAACAACGTTATTTGTGAATCCATATTTTTCCTAATTTTTTTACCAAAAGTTGTTCATGTGGTGTCATTTTAAACGTTATCATATTGTGTATTAGGTATGCTTTTGATGTTTTGAATACATTCGCCTAGTTTTGAAAAATAGGTAAAAATAAATACTTGAAACTAAATATTTGTTATATATTTTTCTATAAAACTAATTAGGAGTTTACGAAGCAATTCCTACGCCAATTTCAATCTTGATCAAATGCAATTTGTTCCGTTGAAAAAGAACTGTTTCATTTGGATACGCGTGATCGTATGTCCGAGAATAACATTGTTCTTATGGGATTAGGACCAACATGGCCGATAGCCTTTACAGACTACTACGAGTGGTCAATAAACACGATGTATATATCGAATGAAATATATTTTAACCCGACAGTAAATTGAATTTCCTTAATGTTAGTGGAAATGACAATAATGAATCCTTCAAAGTGAAATTCATTATTTGGGACCGATGGAGAACTTGTACAGACCTATTCATTCTATGTAGTAAATTGATGTAGGAAAAATGTCTCACTTTATTACAAGTGTAATCTCTTTTGAACATGTGTTATGACTTGGACAAAGGTGTTCACAGGCCCAAACATAATTGGGGTGTCATCTAACACAGTTTACCTTTGGCATCATCAATTATACTGTAAAGACAACATACAAAAATAGAATTATTTCAGCCAAATAACTACACCACAAAGTATATTTGTCTTTTTATGGTTTCTTGTATCAAAAGTAAAAGAGGGCTGAGCGGGAATCCGGGACACTATACAACTGAAATGTATGTCCATGAAGCGACCTACATTATCAGTTCCACACCAATACAGCAGAGGGCTGAGCGGGAATCCGAGACACTATAAAACTGAAATGTCCATGAAGCGACTTACATTATCAGTTCCACACCAATACAGCAGAGGGCTGAGCAGGAATCCGGGACACTATAAAACTGAAATGTATGTCCATGAAGCGACCTACATTATCAGTTCCACACCAATACAGCAGAGGGCTGAGCGGGAATCCGGGACACTATAAAACTGAAATGTATGTCCATGAAGTGACCTACATTATCAGTTCCACACCAATACAGCAGAGGGCTGAGCGGGAATCCGAGCCACTATAAAACTGAAATGTATGTCCATGAAGTGACCTACATTATCAGTTCCACACCAATACAGCAGAGAGCTGAGCGGGAATCCGGGACACTATAAAACTGAAATGTATGTCCATGAAGCGACCTACAATACAGCAGAGGGCTGAGCGGGAATCCGGGACACTATAAAACTGAAATGTATGTCCATGAAGCGACCTACATTATCAGTTCCACACCAATACAGCAGAGGGCTGAGCGGGAATACAGGACACTATAAAACTGAAATGTATGTCCATGAAGCGACCTACATTATCAGTTCCACACCAATACAGCAGAGGGCTGAGCGGGAATCCAGGACACTATAAAACTGAAATGTATGTCCATGAAGCGACCTACATTATCAGTTCCACACCAATACAGCAGAGGGCTGAGCGGGAATCCAGGACACTATAAAACTGAAATGTATGTCCATGAAGCGACCTACATTATCAGTTCCACACCAATACAGCAGAGGGCCGAGCGGGAATCCGGGACACTATAAAACTGAAATGTATGTCCATGAAGCGACCTACATTATCAGTTCCACACCAATACAGCAGAGGGCTGAGCGGGAATCCGGGACACTATAAAACTGATATGTCCATGAAGCGACTTACATTATCTGTTCCACACCAATACAGCAGAGGGCTGAGCGGGAATCCAGGACACTATAAAACTGAAATGTATGTCCATGAAGCGACCTACATAATCAGTTCCACACGAATACAGCAGAGGGCTGAGCGGGAATCCGAGACACTATAAAACTGAAATGTCCATGAAGCGACTTACATTATCAGTTCCACACCAATACAGCAGAGGGCTGAGCGGGAATCCAGGACACTATATAACTGAAATGTATGTCCATGAAGCGACCTACATAATCAGTTCCACACCAATACAGCAGAGGGCTGAGCGGGAATCCGAGACACTATAAAACTGAAATGTCCATGAAGCGACTTACATTATCAGTTCCACACCAATACAGCAGAGGGCTGAGTGGGAATCCGAGACACTATAAAACTGAAATGTATGTCCATGAAGCGACCTACATTATCAGTTCCACACCAATACAGCAGAGGGCTGAGCGGGAATCCGGGACACTAGAAAACTGAAATGTCCATGAAGCGACTTACATTATCAGTTCCACACCAATACAGCAGAGGGCTGAGCGGGAATCCGGGACACTATAAAACTGAAATGTATGTCCATGAAGCGACCTACATTATCAGTTCCACACCAATACAGCAGAGGGCTGAGCGGGAATCCGGGACACTATAAAACTGAAATGTCCATGAAGCGACTTACATTATCAGTTCCACACCAATACAGCAGAGGGCTGAGCGAGAATCCGGGACACTATAAAACTGAAATGTATGTCCATGAAGCGACCTACATTATCAGTTCCACACCAATACAGCAGAGGGCTGAGCGGGAATCCGGGACACTATAAAACTGAAATGTATGTCCATGAAGCGACTTACATTATCAGTTCCACACCAATACAGCAGAGGGCTGAGCGGGAATCCGGGACACTATAAAACTGAAATGTCCATGAAGCGACTTACATTATCTGTTCCACACCAATACAGCAGAGGGCTGAGCGGGAATCCGGGACACTATAAAACTGAAATGTATGTCCATGAAGCGACTTACAGTATCAGTTCCACACCAATACAGCAGAGGGCTGAGCGGGAATCCGGGACACTATAAAACTGAAATGTATGTCCATGAAGCGACCTACATTATCAGTTCCACACCAATACAGCAGAGGGCTGAGCGGGAATCCGGAACACTATAAAACTGAAATGTACGTCCATGAAGTGACCTACATACTGAAGTTATTAGGTATAATCTGGGGTTGTCCTGAGAACCTGTCCGAGTCACGCACGTGCTTGCAGTGTATTAAGTATAAACTGGGGTTGTCCTGAGAACCTGTCCGAGTCACGCACGTGCTTGCAGTGTATTAAGTATAAACTGGGGTTGTCCTGAGAACCTGTCCGAGTCACGCCCCGATCAAGTCGTGCTTGCAGTGTATTAAGTATAAACTGGGGTTGTCCTGAGAACATGTCCGAGTCACGCCCCGATCAAGTCGTGCTTGCAGTGTATTAAGTATAAACTGGGGTTGTTCTGAGAACCTGTCCGAGTCACGCCCCGATCAAGTCGTGCTTGCAGTGTATTAAGTATAAACTGGGGTTGTCCTGAGAACCTGTCCGAGTCACGCCCCGATCAAGTCGTGCTTGCAGTGTATTAAGTATAAACTGGGTTTGTCCTGAGAACCTGTCCGAGTCACGCCCCGATCAAGTCGTGCTTGCAGTGTATTATGGTCTCATCTATCCTCACTTGACGTATGGAGTAGTTCTTTGGAGCGGCTGTTTCTCAGTTGACTCAGTAAGACAGTAAAGCAGTGCGGATAATGTCTAAACTAAACTGAAGTCTAGAGTCTTGTAAACCCGTGTGTAAGTTGTCAAACCTTTTGACATTGCCTCACATTTTTTACTTTTTCGACACCATTATTCTGTTTTTATTTTACTGCACATTAATTGTTTAAGCCCTAAATCAATACGGGTTAAGAAAGTCTGTTTAATTCTCTCGAAAAGAAAACATTGAGTACTGTAGTCCATATTTTATTAAATATATTTCAAAAATATTAAATAATTTTCGTCCTATCTAAGTGTTCCAGATCCTCATTTTCTGCAAAGCTAAAAGTAGACGTTTTTAACACATAAACCTTGGGCAGTCTGAAAAGCCAACATAGTGAATTGTTATCCTAACTTCAGTACTCACACTTCAACGATGCGTCATTTTTCAATACTCTTCCAATTACATTGAAATTATAATCGGATCTAAGAATATTTAAAAATATTTCTTTTTATCAAACAACAGTTTTAAGGAGTTAAGGAGTTTTTATTTAATAATACATTTTTTAAGTAGTAGAAGTATTTAAACTGTCATTATTGTCTATCGAGTTTGGCATTAACCAATAATGCGAGCGTGCATGACCATGCATGTGACGTGCATAACACGTGTAACCTACAGTGTACAACCATTCCTATGTGTATAGGCCTACAGTGTACTATTGGTCTCACAAACCTTCTGACACTCAATTAATAATTGTTTGCTCAACTAAATTTATCTATATTCAATTAAAAAACTTTAAAATTAAACAATCGCTCAAAAGGGAACCATTGCGTTAAACATACATTTCATATATCAGATTACTAAGTTGTGACTTTAGAACGCTGTCGCGAGTTTATTGCATGTAAACACAGATCTTCCGTGTAGTCTATTTATTAAAGGGTCAGTGGGTTAAGTTTAAATAATTAATATTTACAGTGAAATAAGATGATTAAAATGTGGAGTAGACTAACAGATCAACTACTGTATATGTTTGGGCTGAATTCATGAACATACAGGGTGCAACTCGTGCGTCGTACACCAATATACGAGAATCCTGAGACAATCAATATAAGCCGTAGACTATAGCGGCACTCTCAGTTTCTAACCATGATATCCATTTATTTTAAAACGATTGCCACAACTAAGGCATACAATTGTAAGAAAAGGTTTTCGCTAAAGGTTGTCAGTGGATATATTGTAACGAACTAATACCGTTTACATGTTGAACAGTATTGAGGCTACAAATGTTATGCAACAGCAACACGTCTCTATGGGTTCACTAAACAACTGCGTGATCAGATATGTGTATCTAGACATAGGCTTACTCAACTCGGCCTACAGTGATATTTATTAGTATCACGCGTACATTAGGGCGGAGACTCGCCACTTGCATTTCGTTTTATTTTCAGATGATAAACACAACACTCCGGACAGTAGAGTACGAACATTTCGCCAATGTTAGTAATTTACATTGATTTTAACGCTGTCAAGCATCTTACGTAGAATCAGAAGAGCTCATTATTGTTGTAGTGTTGTTTTCCGAAAGAATTATTTTTCTTAAATGTTTCACTTTTACGTTACAATAAATATAATGCGTGTGAAGGAAGAAATATTTGTTAGGTAATCTGTTGAAGTAGGTAAGGTATACAGCATACATTCTAGTTAGTAGACTATCTTTATTGTATATTTGGCTAGTTGTTGAACCTTGTTGTTGAACCTACAACATTTTTCATATAATCCATCCGTCAGCCTTCATATATATTTCATCAGCTATACTAACGCATAAGATGAATGGCATTTGTTATAAATGCCCAACAAAGTCAAGAGTCTTGCATCATACACCATTGTTTCGTCAGTTTAGTTAATTGCAATCTCTTATATATATATACTTCTGGGAGAACAAACAGTCTTACTCTTCCCGGCCGGACCACCTCCGGTACTGTACACATAAGTCCTGCCCGCCGCTCGCTCCTCACCACTCTGGAACTGCAAGTGTATTTCCTGACAAACCTGGCGCACCGTTACTCTCGTTCAATGCGTAGATCAATTATGGGAGTGTTGGTAAGCCAGAATTACCTTTTATCAGTCATTTTAATTAAATTATGATGAATTATTTTCTATTCGTTAAAAATAAGATTTGTAGTCAGTCTGCTATTGGAAACAATCTGTATATGCATTGTGTGATGTGGCACTTTCTGTCAGCGCAGAAATTATGTGCAGAAGGTTGATTACTATGAAACTGAGAGACCCCTCAAAACTGCAATACTACCATTGTTATTCTTGTTCAATTGTGCGTTATGACATAATATGAATTCTAACTTTTACTATGAGTTCTAGTATTTTTTTTCTTAGTTGGAACAAAACATTACCGGAATTTTAATTAGTTTTCACTGTACATCAAATTTACATCGTTATTACTAAAACAAGTTTATGTAGAACATTTATATTTTAATAAGTGGTTGATAGGAATGTTTCCTATAAGCCTAATAAATTTTAGAATGTTATCTTTTGAAGAAAAAAAAGTTATTCTCAATTACCTGTAACATTGTTTTCTTGGCTTCTAGAGGTCGTAAAATTAATTATTTAATCTTCTTGTAATCCTTATTACATGTAAAGTTACAATACATCATTTTCGTATGTGTATGGCCTAAGTAAATGCAGTGATTTTATATTTATTTAAATCAATTTATAGTTATTTTAAGTTTATTTAAAATCACTGCATTTTATTCAGGCCATACGCATACGAAAATGATGTATTGTAACTTTACATGTAATAAGGATTACAAGAAGATTAAATAATCAATTTTACGGCCTCTAGAAGCTAAGAAAACAATGTTTCAGGTAATTGAGAATAACTGTTTTTCTTGAAAAGATAATATTCTAAAATTTATTAAGCTTACAGGAAACATTCCTATCAACCACTTATTAAAATATAAATGCGCTATATGAATGGGTTTTTGAGTAATAACGGTGTAAATTTGATGGACAGTGAAAATTTGATGACCTAGTTCTTTTTTTGTTCCAACTAGCATAACAATCATTTAAATTTAAAGTAAAATTTAAAAATGCATATATCATAATGGACAATCAAACAAGGTAAACAATGGTTTTATTGGATTTTTGACAGGCCTCTTAGTTACTTCAAAGTCAGGTGTACATAACTCCTGCACCGACACTAGGCCTGAGAGCCGGTTGTAACGTGACCTAACCAACCTATTCATATTATTGACAGGCCTCTTAGTTACTTCAAAGTCAGGTGTACATAACTCCTGCACCGACACTAGGCCTGAGAGCCGGTTGTAACGTGACCTAACCAACCTATTCATATTTTTGACAGGCCTCTTAGTTACTTCAAAGTCAGGTGTACATAACTCCTGCACCGACACTAGGCCTGAGAGCCGGTTGTAACGTGACCTAACCAACCTATTCATATTATTGACAGGCCTCTTAGTTACTTCAAAGTCAGGTGTACATAACTCCTGCACCGACACTAGGCCTGAGAGCCGGTTGTAACGTGACCTAACCAACCTATTCATATTTTTGACAGGCCTCTTAGTTACTTCAAAGTCAGGTGTACATAACTCCTGCACCGACACTAGGCCTGAGAGCCGGTTGTAACGTGACCTAACCAACCTATTAATATTATTCAACGTGGTTTGACTGTTGCTCTAAGTTGTAGTTAGTATCTTTAATGTTTAATATTCACTGCGTTTCATTTCATATTGCTAAAACATATCCTAATATTGATATCCAGGAATTCAAATTTTCAATTTCTGAAACATTTGCCAGGGCCATATTTATTCTTATTGTTTTATTGAGAGTAATACAGTATCACTCTCCGTTGGTATAATCTTATAAAGGTGTTGTAATGGGCCCAATGGGCGATGACAACAACAGTAAGACATGTCACTGTGATGACAACAACAGTAAGACATGTTACTTGCCATGACAACAACAGTAAGACTTGACACTGTGATGACAACAACAGTAAGACTTGACACTGTGATGACAACAACAGTAAGACATGTCACTGTGATGACAACAACAGTAAGACTTGACACTGTGATGACAACAACAGTAAGACGTGTCACTGTGATGACAACAACAGTAAGACTTGACACTGTGATGACAACAACAGTAAGACTTGACACTGTGATGACAACAACAGTAAGACTTGACACTGTGATGACAACAACAGTAAGACATGTCACTGTGATGACAACAACAGTAAGACATGTCACTGTGATGACAACAACAGTAAGACATGACACTGTGATGACAACAACAGTAAGACATGTCACTTGCCATGACAACAACAGTAAGACATGTCACTTGCCATGACAACAACAGTAAGACATGTCACTTGCCATCGTCAGCGTGTAAGATATCGTCCTGGGCGAGTTGAGTTACCAAGTACTACTGAATCTCCTGTTACTTACTTCAATATTTTAATATTACATTAATATGTATATTTTAATTTATTTGTTTTGAGTGGTTCCATAGAGAACAAAATATAAACAGAGGTCGTTTTCTTATAGCAGAAGGGAACGCCCCAGAGTCAGTTATAAATATATTACAAATAATGTTTATGTTACTTTATACACCTGCAGTAATAATTACTACGTTTATCGTTGAGGGGGAACTGATAATATGACAAGACATGACATCCAAATAGCAAAGTTTAGAAAAAAATACTCGACACATATTTAGCGAACTATTGGGTACACCTCTGTTTCTTTCTTCTCTGTGGTGGTTCTCGTCGGATAGGTAGGTGGGTGTTTTTTTTCCTCTAGTTTAATGTGTTATGGACAGAGTTCATTCGATAATTAACTGTAAAAATTTTAAAATTGTAATTAATAAGCCTGTATTTTTTAAATTTATTATTAAAGTAATGTAATGTCTAGTACATAGGATTTAGTTTTCCCCTCAGATAGCTTTTAGCTAGAGAGGAAAAGAATGAAAACTATACCGCAACAGCATGATTATTATATTTATAAATAAAGGAAACGAAAAAAATTCAACACGACTGTTCTACTGATTCCGTTGAATGAAATGTTTAAACAGTTTACGTGCAGAACGTTAGAAATTATCGATTTTTGGCAAATAAAAAGCATTTTGTTAATTTCCGAACCTGATTTGAATACTCGGTTAGAGCTGTAGTTATTCTCGTACAGTCAACAGGGTACACTTCGGCCTGTGTCTGGGCAATGCACACACATCTATAGTGATTAAATATTTAGTGTTTATTAAATGCTTAGAAAAAAAATGTAAAGTTGAAGTTTTGTCAATATTATTTTAATAGGAGAAGTGAAATCTATTAAGGGCTGTCTCTACTATCTAGGAATTGAGTTCTGAAAAATCATTTCTTAGTGTTCCCCAATTATACAAGATTAAGTCAATCGGGCGTATACACAGTGTATAGTGTTGGAGTGAGTTATATGTGGCATACGTGTTTTTAGTATATCCAATAAACAAATGTCTCATAGTAAACACTGGAGCGTATACAAATTGTGTTACTGGCTCTAAATAATCACGTTTACTGCGTTGTAATAGTCACAGGTGCAATATTAGTTAGTGTAGTGTAGATCACATTAATTTGTACAATAACCAATTGCTACATTTTCCTTTCTCTTTTTTCGGATTTGACCCTCTACCTTCACCTACACTATTTGGTTACGCAGTTTTCCAATCATGAGTCTAACTTTATGGGAGTTTTGAAAAGTTAAACGTTTTACAATTTGTTTGAACCGATTTTAATGGGTTTTGCGTCGAGGCACTTTTAATCGAATTTAGCAATTTGTTGACGATAGAACTCGTGCCTGTGAAGGCAGTTTTACAATAGTTCATGGACCACTGTCCTGTCTCTAGCCATTTGCTACTTCTCTTACGAGGTCACATATTTCCGAGAAAAGACTCATGTTCCCAAAATATAGTGACAGGACAACTCATTTGGCAAATTTTTGGACTGTTTTTCTTTTTCATTTTTTATAGAATCCTGAAATGTTTCCATTGGTGCGATCTCCATAATTACGCAGTAATCAATCCCTGTGTAGGCCAATATTTGGTCTGTGTTTACCGAATTGTCTGGTTGGATCACCTACAGTAAATATGTAGCGCGTATCTAATGGCTGTGTCGGGAAGGTGACATTGGGACCGTTAGGGCAGACCAGTTCTCGCTGGTCATGGTAAACGACCTACCGGCCGCAGTTTACCAAATGGATTCTGTGTTATCATTTATTATATCTAACCTGCCAATAAAAATGGTAGGCCTATACATACAAAATGGAAATACATTGAAGACGTGAGTTTTCACATTTAAAAAGTTTTTTAATTATGAAAAATTGCATAATAGTATGCTTAATGTTTTTTGAGTAACTATTACACTTTTATTTACTTAAAAAAAAACATCAAAAAATTTGTTATCTAACAAGAAAATCTCTATAACTTATTCAATCCAAACTGTATAAAATAACACCATAATGTTTTAGATATAAGGGTTAGTAAAAGAATTAATTTTTCCTTACTCATAAGCGATGAAAAATAAATACATTTAGTCAGAAAAAAGGTTAAAAATACATTAAAGTTAAAAGAATAAAATTATAGGTGGGAAAATCAGTAGGTTTTATTAGAAATCCACACACTTCTATTTTTTGTTAAGTTTAATATATATTTGTCGACCGAGTTCGAGTGCGTTGCAGATCATTCTTACTTTAGTGATCGAATTACAGCATTTCCTGTATGTACCAAAGCAATGATGAACATTTAGGTTATGCATTCAGAGGTAAGTTACGACATATAATTGATTTACATTTTAGCAAGCATTTACTTCAGTTATTTCGAATAAAATTGCAAAAATTACTTTTTATGAAAGTCCTTGGTCAGAATGAAACGGCCTTCCCTGTCAACGACACCACTATGGCTTATGTCGGAGAACCCAACCAAGTGGATAAGACTTTCACGGTAATCATAGCTTATATCAGTTTCCCATAATTATAAGGATTCCCTTTTCACATCGTATTAAATGTGTGGTCGTGGTGCTATGTTGGACAGAGTTGAAGTGTCCTCAGTGACGTCACCCATCATACCTTGAATTATTATACCTTATATACATTGAATAAGTTGCCAGAAAATCAACTTCTAAACAGCAAGTGATTGTCAAACAACAGGGTAAACATTAGTTAATCTACTATCAGTTATGACCTCGTGATGGCTATGTACATTCGCTATACACAGGATTACGATGGTTTACGTACATGCGTACCCTTCCGTGCATGTAAGATGGTGTTAGCCTACCCACCCAGTAACGGTGGTATTGACCCACCCACCCGCCGGTACACGCACAGTGGTTGCTGAGGTAACAAATTATTCTTCTTATCGCGTTTAAATGATATATTTCTACATATATATCCTCTCTCTCCCCCCTCTCTCTCTCTCTCTCTCTCTCTCTCTCTCTCACTCACTCGCTCACTACCCATGTAACTTAGGAGAGCTGGTGAACGAGCGGTCTTAAGGCGTCAGAACTTTGAGCCTGTTTATTTGTGCAGGTTCGAATCCTGTCCTTAACTGGAAGATTCTATCAGTAATATTCACCTTATACGTAGGCCTACTAGTTTCCCCACTTACCCTAAATTAAATAGTTCCTCGCACTGATTAATAGTCTACGGTGAATGGGCAAGGAGATCGGTTTCTCCTTAAATAATGTCATTCTGATCAAATCAATTAGTACATTCTACTTCTCCTCCTTAATTTATTGTACCATTCCTTTGATATCCGTTCATAATAAAATCGTCCTTCTCAGTTTGTGTCCTTGCCAATTTCTTTGTCTCTCTCTTCCCCTTCCCTTCTCAACATTTCCTCATTTGCCACTCAATCTTCTCTCATTCATTACATCCTTCCATCTTTCGCGTAGCCACGTTTATATCGCTTCTATCTTCGTATGTCTTCCTTTTTCTGTCACTTTCCACGCCATGTAACAACACACTCCAGATGCAACTTTTACCTATCTCTTTGACTGAGTAATCGTCGTACACTGACTACGGAATATTGGAGTATCCAGCAGGGAGATCATTGTTATTTAGTATTTTTTGTTCCATAAATAACATTTAAGTGGACATATCCATGTATGGAGACCAAGTGGACATGTCGTCTCGCCAATGTCTTGAAGATCAAATAAATAATCTTTTTATTCTATACTCATTCACAGATTGTCGAATAATAGTATATTATATTATCACGTGAAGATTATTTTTCACATAATAAAAATTAACTAACCCACATAACTTGGCATAGTTCTTGTTCATCACGTCTGTATCACTGAACGACTGTGAGTCAGACGGCGAAGTCAGTATTGTAACTTTATAACAGAAAATAACACTTTTGGCAGATAACAATGAATACGATAGCAACATTGAAAATTGCATAATTGGGGTTAAGTTACTGATGACGCAACTGTTCCTTTACGTTATGGACATTTAATAATAAATGGGCCTATAATTTTTGACTTGTAATTCTGATAAACTTGTGTTACACCCGTGATCAGCTTGGGTAGCAACTGTGGTGCAGAACATTTTATAACGATCTCTTAAGTACTGGTCCCAGTCTTTTTTATTATAACAAATATTTTACAAGCAAAAATGGCATAAGTGAAGTTAAGAAAAATAAAAATACATATATCAACGATAATTATGAGGCAAATTTTGGATGGAACTGAGATTATTTTAAAACTTCACAAATAATTTCAAGATAACATCATTTCATTTTATAAATAATAGAAAGAGTTTAATTTTGCTATTCAACAAACATTTGCTTGTGGATTCTATTATAATTTACTTAGAATCTTCAGATACAGAAAGTTTTCTCGGCGCTGGAAAGTGGTAGTCGACTCTACATTGTTTTCCATGGATGTAGATTCTCCCACCTTTCAAACCTTCCTGCACCTTTTAAATTAGGAATGAGGCTATCTTATATCTTAAGGATTATCTTATACTTTTAGATTCATGTTAGTTTAAGTCTGAGATACAAATCGTTTTAAATTTTAATCCTCTTTAAAATTATCCTTGTAATTTGCTCGATGAAAACAAAAAATGTAACATTATATATCGAAGTCAAATGATTACTCAACTGGTACCACTGATCTTCAAAGTAATTAACAGAATATTCACATAATATAATCAATGCTATAGCTAACGTCCCTCCCACCTACCCAACTTTAGGAACAACTAATTACATCCCACCCACCCATGTGCGTATACTTAGATGAACTTAAATCAACACAAACAACACTGTACAGTGTCACCCAGTGACCTGGTATGGTATCTGTCTCATCAATAGCGGTTCTTCCACTCGGCCTAATCAGTTATCACTCTCATATAGCTACTGTTGTTTATTGTTCAAACGAAATTTTATAGAAATAAGTACCTGATTGTTTTTATAATATCTACAACATTTTTGCAGTAGATACATTATGGAGACGATGTCATTGTCAGGGTTGGCTGTGCGCAGCAAACTATTTATTGATTTAAAGTTCTTGAATAGGATGCCAGGAGCGATGCTTCCCGAGTGAGAGTGCATTGGATATTGTATTTAAATGAAACATATTTTATACATTTAATACAAACACATAAAAATATAAATGTAACAGTCGAAGTGCATTCATTAAAAATTTGTGGAATTATTAAATATTGTCTTAAGTTTCAATTAAATCCATCAAAATTACACAAGGACCAAATGAATGGATTGTACTGTATTTTTTATTACAAATACAACAATTCAATCTTTTTTTATTTTCTGATATTGAGGCTTCTTCAACCTACAACACACACATCACAAGAAAGTTTCAACACTCCCTCCCCTGTTTAAATGTTCCTAGTGAGTTAAAATTGTTAATGTTGAAATTATTTTATTCAAGAAAAAAAAATAACTGCCAGCATGTATTTTTCATTCATTTCATCATGTACATTTTCATACTCAGCATTCTTTGTTTTATTTCTAAATATAACATTCAAATCATCATATACATATGTATCGATTTATAGGCCCCTATAATAAACCATCAACGTTGTTAAAACTAACCCCTTTCTCCAGTTAATGCACTGTAGTAGACACGAGTAGAGGGGACAATCACTCTTTGATCACGTGCCAAAGTCTGGGCCAATGACAAGCTACCAGGAGGAGGTGTGGAGGGGGTCAAACGTGCGTCGTAGGGGAGAGGTGTGAGGTTCTTGGCTCCGACCTCCGATTCTTCTAGACTATTTCAGTCCACGAACCCAGTCCAGTCAGTTATCCACCTTCAGTCTTTGACAGTTCGTTTTTGAAAGTGGTCAGAGAAGTTGACCTGCTGCTTTTTTAGAGTAAATATTAATTGCACGCATCGACAGTTCGTATTGAACTTTGGATCAGTTCAGTACAACTCAATTATAAAGTATATTTGTTTATTCAAAAAAGGTATTTTATGAACTGTATACCAAACTGATCAAACTCCACTTCCTAATTAATCTTTTACGCTGTGATTTATAAAGAAACAGTTTTTTAAGAACTAAACGATTAGAATTTGTTTTTACGAAAGTCAGCAAGAAAGGATTGTAATAATTCATCAGCTGACTGCAGAGCAAAATACTGGAATATATAGTCAGACTGGTTTGAGTCAACAACACAGCTGAAACAGTCGATATCAACAGAAAGATAGCAGAAGCTCTTCTAGGTTAGGTTCAATAAGCACTGTTTCGCGTCGCGCACAATACGATGGAAACGGCAACAGAGCAACTCTCAACAGACCAGATCACCCCATTGGCTTTACAACGCTTGTGGGCGCGACGTTTGAACGGGTCTACCATCCACGACGAGAGCGACATCGCAGAGCTTTTGCAGGACCATGGCGTGTTTCCCTCTGCTCAAGTTGAAGTGAGTATCTTGCTCATGGAGAATCCATAATTTATAGATCACAATCCAATTTTAATAAAAAAAAATATAATTTATAATTCAATTCTTGTTGTGTTTTTTATTAAGTGGAAAACTAACAGCAAACCGATTGCATCAAACGATTTTATATTCTGTTTCAAAATAATGTTTTTTATTATGACCTGGTACATTTCGATGTTTTACTTTAACTTATATATTAATTTTACCTCATAATTACTAGACTCTATTATAGCACAAATATTAAACTATAAATTAAACCGTCTGCGACAAGCTACTTGGGCAAGTAGCCTCTATTTATGATGGGAAGTAATGCCCGCCTAACTATTCTACGTCAACTAATGAACATAATAGTGAGTGACATATTATATAACGGCTTTAACCCTAGGTTCATTATCTATCTGTTGTATAACTATTAATCTTAAACTTTCGTCAGAAAGACTACTAAAGAAAATACCACACAAATCTGTCCATGTACTTGTATTATTCAAAACTATTATTACAATTAATTGTTATTGTATAGTTAAAGTAATAAACTTACTGACTGAGTAATAAAACAAATTATTGTAATCGTGAACTTTCTAGATGCCTCTGAAAATACGATTTCTTGTTGAAAATTTGGTGAATGATGAGTTTATAATTCTTGAGGAGGTTGATTGTAACCGCGGAAACTCATTTTTTTTACAAAAAAATCTAAAAACTGTTTTATGTGACAATGAAAAGACCAACTTTTTAAAATATAATTTTTTCAAAAATGATTTAATTTAATTGTTTTTTATGCTGAAAACGAATATATTAATTGGTTTTTAAGAAAATTAATTTTCGCCCCGAAATATACACTTTTTACTTACCTAATCAAACATAACTTATCCTGTTCGTCTATATACTCAAACAATTCGTTATTTGATTGTTTTGACATGAAAGTAGTTTTTCGCGATATCTCGAGAAATAATTGCCGTAGACCAAAATAGTTTTCAAATTCGGGTTCAGCACGAAAAACTACATTACATAATTTTAAAAAATGATACGAAAATCAATAAAAATAATGGAGATAAATAGAAAAATAGCATTTTCAAACATTTAGAACTTTCAATTTATTTTGGTATAAAACATTATATCCGCGGAATAAAAGGAGTTTTCTCATAAATAGCCCTGATTCTACCCACTGGTGATAAAAAAGTCAAGATTGGCGAGGCACCTAGAAAATGCTACCAAACAAATAAATATAGTACTTTGAGCAACAAAAGAATTGTTTTTCAGGACCTCAGTTGAGTAATTTAGGAACAATTTCTAGAAACAAATTGTGTTTAAAATACCATCAATGGTTTCATAATATTATGAATGAGGATTAGACAGGGGATTAGTTTTGCCAAATTAAAAAAAAATGTAAAAAAAAAAAAAAAAAAAAAACAGAAGTTGCGCTCTCTGGGAGACTAATGATGGTAAATGCAGGATTAATATAAAGACAATCTGAACTGGGATAGTAGAAGGAAATGATGACATTTGCAGTGTAATCATTCTACAAATACACAGTGGAAGCTTTTAGATGTTGACCAGTGATGATTCACAAATTTACATTGGAGCAGTTAAGATAGAAATAATTATGACAATTGATTTTTACGCCAAATATAGAGTAAATATGTTTTTTACTCAACATTATGGATCAAATACAGTTCTCTTGTATGTTTAAATTATTTAAAAAATATTATATCCAAACAACACTGGGCCAAGCCATCTGCCCACTAGAGGGGATTTTGGTATTGTCCCTCCCCCTATCGTAATAACGAAGTTTTCACATTTGTGAAATATAAATTTTTTAAATGCTTAAATTTTAATCCTTCATTTTTCAATATATGAATGAACATTTTACCATTGTGAATGGTATGAATAAATAAATTACCGTTGTGAATTATCGCCAAAGGTAATTTAAGAAATTAAAAAAAGTACAGTTCTTTTAATTTTTCAATACCTACTATAATCAATTATTGGAGTGGACATTGTTTAAAATAGATACTTTACTTTTTTTAATTTTAAACTCAAAATACACTTTTCTGTAAATAAGATGTCTGAATTTTAAAATGAACCAATTAACCTATATTTATACTTCTACATTATAACACCAGTTGCCTTTAGAAACTCTGAGTTATTATATGACATTTGTTCAGAGCAAAAGAAAGGTGATGCTAAAATTAGATGAAAGCTGTTTCAAACTGGTTTTGCTTCCCAGAGCCTGCCCAAGAAGCTGAATGGCAGGTTTCGCCCTGGAGCCCTTAATAAAGGCCATTGTTTGGCTCAGATAAAGCAAGGTCAAGGCTTTTGAAGATGGACTGTGCAATGAATTCAAATACAGTGCAACTAACTATTCTGTACAATATAAACATATAGTTATGCAGTGTTAAAACAGATGTGATCTGAATATTTTAATAACACAGAAAAAAGATTCTGTAATCAACTTCTATTTGTACTATTCAATGTTCAGAAAACAGTAACAGTTTAAACAATAATTGATATTACATTATTATGTAATACAATTTAGATAGCAATTAACTTAAATAAACGAACAACGGTATACCATTCTTTTTTATTTAAGTAAAACCAAACAACAGACATTTGATCTATGGATTAACACTTATGTTTGTATTTATGTAAAACTTCATAAACATAGGACAAGTGTATAAATGACAACAGACTTCTATATATAGAAGATGATAACACAACCTTTTCATGCAAAATTTAAAATATGAGTTATGAATTTTTTTGTTACTGGACTCAATCCCTTTAGGGGTGGTTTAGACATTCAAGTGTCCAAGGTCTTTAAAACTAAAACACTATTAATGTAGTCAGCATTACTTCTTCCTGTCCATAAAGATCTCATAGTCTGTATGTATAAAACACATAAAATTTATAAATGATTTCATTTTTCTAGTTTTCTTCAACCAGTAAACTGTTTTTTTTTTTTTTTTTTTTTAACGTGTATATCTGCCTGTTTGTCCTCTATGCATCATTACACTATACATCAAACTCTACACTACATAAAAAACTACACTATATTATCAAACACTACACTATACATCAAACACTACACTACACATCAAACACTACAATATACATCAAATTTTCATGAAACTTTGGGAACTTTACAGGGAATGTTTTAAGCATGGTTTTATTTGTATCCAACAATAGAGCTCCGCCCCACTGGCAATTAAAGTTTTAATAGTAAATTAGGGGATTTATTTAATTAATAATTAAATAAAAACAAACGAAATGAAAATTTTAAATAGGTACGGGTAGGTAAGAAAATGCCACTGATTTTACAATCCAGGGTAATGCTTTTGAAATTTAACATTTAATTTCAATAAAATTCAAACATTAATGTTTATATGTTATCTTATAGCAAAGCATGGGTAAACAAATAGTAATAAATAAATATTAAAACATACATGCACATGTACAACAAAAAATCTAGTTAATTTTTGTTGTATTCTACAAAGTGTTTTTATCATCACATCTTTTTTATAGAATTAATTATTGGCCCTATAATGATTATAAATCATCTTATATAAAGCACAATGTGAATACTGTAAATTAACAATTTTAATTAATTAAGTTGAGCATTTAAAACACTAGTAGCTGACTTATCAATTGCCAAATTTGCTAACCTGTTAAGAAATAAAATATTTTTGTATAACTTCATGAATTATAAATATATGTTTTTGATAAATTTTACATTATGCAATAAGTTGGAACTATGAAAAACTGATGACATAGAAATTAATCTATTGATAATATATAATCATTAATTTATTTATTATGATTTTGTTTATTATTAAATTGATTTGGTTTAATATAATCAAGATTAATATGACAAGTTATTATGTTGGATGGGTGTGAGGGCCCGCTTATATGATTGGGAGAGCGCGCCAAGACGTAAGTTGGATGGCTGGGAGGGCATGTCAAGATGTACGTTGGGTGGTTGTGAGGGCACGTTTATATGATTGAGAAAGCACACCAAGACGTAAGTTGGATGGCTGGGAGGCCACGTCAAGATGTACGTTGGGTGGGTGTAAGGGCACGTTTATATGGTTGGAGCACGTCAAGACGTAGGTTGGATGGGTGGGAGGGCACATCAAGATGTATGTTGGGTGGGTGGGAGGGAACATCAAGACGTAAGTTGGACTTTCCTATTTACAGTACATGTTTTTAAATTGTGTATTATAATCAATAACTCGATAAATTGTATGCATACCTATTTATAAAAATTGTATGTTGTTTTTAAGGATGCAATATTTTAAGGTTAGGTGATATAATATGATAATAATTTAGACTGTTTGTTCATATCCGGTTTTTTTATCTTCTCGTTCTTAATATGTGTAGTTATCTTCACACCTGTATGTAGTTGTGCTCATGTTGCTTGCTTCAACATGGATTTTCAATGTAAATTTATATTAAAATTAAGTTCTTACATGTAAAGAGGGCTTTAGCTAGGTTTTGAAATAATTATTGAGGGTGGCTTGATCAAGTGCAAGTGTTTTTTTCTGTTTTTGATATGTCCTTGTGTTGAGTAGCGAGGGCAATATCATCTGCATATATGAATTTTCTGGACTGTGTGGCGGGAATGTCGGCAGTGTATACATCGAATAAAAGAGGAGCAAGAACAATTTGATTTTTTAAGTTATATTTTATTTGTTCAATGTATAAATCTTTAATTAGTATATTAGCTGGCATATGAAAGTCATACAATATGTATATACTGTACATGCAAATCATAGACAATTTTTTAATTAATTATATTGAACTTTAGTTCATTATACTTAACCTAGAGAAAAACACAATCATATCAGTTTTCTTCCTGTTAATTGTTATTTAATAGGATGATCTAATAAGCATGTAATAAGTTTTCTTGATGGCATTATTCTATTCAATGTGTATGTTATATTTACAAACAACTAGTTCTGTCCTATCTCAACTGAGAAAGTAATGTGTATCGTGGTTTGTGCAGAGTGATGACGCAGTGGCGAAGAGCAGGGCTTGCAGTCCCGCACCTGTGCCTTGTTATCAGGACATACTTTTCAATGGATTCTTCTACGCAGAACAGGTATGCATTCTTGTGCAGCTCACATATTTGTTTTGAAATAACACTACTTATCTGTATTTTTTCTTCCTCCTATAAATGTATTAAATTAGCTTAAATGAATATTTATTCATTATATTTTGTATGATCCATTTTGTTATAAAATGACTAAATTAAATATGATAATTGTTGATTTATAATTGATTACTCTAAGTAATCAATGGCAAAAGAACTTTATCATAGGGAAAGTACGTCAGAAATATATTCTCACAGAGCAAATAACTCCATAAGTAGTACAGTAATTAGCTCTATGAATATTATATATCATTACGACATTTATCTTAAACATTGCTAATGTTGTCTTTCCATCAATAATATGTCAATGATATTTTAATGGACGCTAGTAAATATTACCCTTGTTTATATTATTACTATACTTACAAATAGACATCCTATGCTGTAACGTATTCTTTAAAAATATCAGAATAGTTACAATTTTTTTTTATCTTTAATTTCTCAAATACAGGAAATAATAAAATTTTCTTCTTATCTTCTTTTGTAAAATTTAATTGAAAATAAAATGAAACTCTTTAACAAAATAAAAATATTAACTTCTTGTGAAAATACTTTATTTAAAATTAAAAACCAAAATTTTCTCAAATAATGGAATAAAATGAATTTAACTTTCAATGTATCAAATATTAATAATAATTTAATATCTTCTTATATTCCATATTAAATTCTTTTCTATAATTATGTGATTAATTCTTTGAATGAATGAATGATTCTGCGTCAGGAATCTGCAAAACAACAAAATAACCAATAGTTATTTTTAAAATGTCTTTTTCTTATTATTAAAATCCGACTTCTGACCAAATTTATTGATATTTCGCTAGAAGAGCGGCACTTAAAAGAACAAGAAAAATTAAGAAACTTTTACTAGGTTTTTGGTGTGGACATCTTAAAGGGCAGGGGACAAAGCTAACACCGAGATTCTACAAGGTAAGAACGAACGTTGAACTTACGTTGCTTCGCCACCCGACACATAAACGTCGCGCTCATTCAAACAATTTTCTCACTGCGCGGCAAAACTCAACTTCTCAAAGCTTTCCGAGGGAAAATTGCCGACCTCCGGACTTTAGCGGAAGAACAATTTAAAAAAGCGGCAAACTTAATTCAGCAAAAGATGGCAGCAAAACAGGCCGAAAACATTGTTACTCAAAGTATTTACGTAAACTCCCCCACTACATGCAAATTGTCTTGAACAAAAGGGATGAGAACCAATCAGGGAGCTTTGGGGAGGAAGCAAACGTAACAACGTCACAAAAACCTGTATATTCCAGAAAATATGTCCAGGAAAAGATCTTGTAGTAGCAAATATTGGTTATTTTATTTATAATGGGAAAAATCTACTTTTTTATTTTAGGGGCTAAGATTTTTAAATTTTATGAAAAACTGCAACATTTTTATTGAAATTTTATAGAGTTTGAATTAATTTTCTTTTGCAAGTACTTTTTCTAATATTTTCACTTTCTAAAATCAATGTAACTAAACATTGTTACAATGCAATAGGGATATTTGGTTATTTAGTGAGGTCTGTTATTACAGCGAGTTTAAACTGTATTACATTTACATGAGACTACACTAGCGCTCCACAGAAGACCATAAAAACAGCTGATAATTTGAGACACATAATTTAACATGGGATGATAAATCTATCTGCATGCTTATAAAATTAAAGATATTACATTCTTTTTCATTCAAAAGTAAGAGTAAAAAACTGACCAAAGTAAAAAAGCACTGAACCCACTCTGTTAAAATTCTTTTACTATCATGCCAGAAGACATATAATTATTAAATGTAGGTAATGTAAATATAGATTTGTTACAATTTCAAACTAATGCCTCTTTTATTTTGCAATATTAAATCACTAAGGTGTCAACAAATTCAGGAATCAAAAATAATAAAACTGATTTAAAAATGATCAACAGTTGGTTTCGAAATAAAGAAAAAATCAACAACAAAATCTGTACTGTACAACTGTTTATTACAAAAATAACTCAAACTTTTATTTGTATTTTTTAAAGTTTATTCCTTTGATAACAAGCAAATAAAGATGTTTCATAGATGCTTGGGCCCAGATTTTCAAAGTGTGTACTTAATATGTTAGAGTTCATTAAGTACACCCAATTTTACACTTGATAGGCCATTGATATGTTTTAATGTAATGGTCATTTCATGTATGATCAGTAGAAGAATTCTAACTTGAAGATATTGCCATATAACCATCAGAAGAATTCTAAAAAGATTTTGTAGATATTTTTGTATAGCAAATAGAACAAAATTTAATTCATCGAGTATTGCACAATGCTTGTCTGCTCTTTAATCAATATATAATAATGTGTCCAAATCTATAATACTGTTATATTATTAAAATTATCGGAACTTGATTTGACTTTTCCATACTTTGGAATTTTATACATGAAATGTACAAAAATATATATTTGGAAGGAACAAACTTATTCTCTAGATCGTTAACCCTCCGGGTGTCCATCACTTTTTCTCCAGGGTCCACCTAATTTTACTGGTTTCGCAAGGTTTTTTTTTTAAATTTATAAAAAATTTAAATATTGCAATAATTTTATGAAATTTGTTTTGTTATATTTAGAAAGAGCTAAACTCTCGAGTAATAATACAAATAAGTCAGTAATACATATTTTTTATTTTTTTATAATGTTTTTATGTTATGTTTTTTATTTTTATTTTATTTTTTTTTTTTTTACTTTTCGGCCCTCTAGAGTATATATTTTTTTTACACTCTAAAAAAGTGAAATAGCCAAAATGTTCTAAATTTTATTGTGATTTGAAAAATATATAGGTTTATAGTATTTATTTGAAAAAATCAGATTTTTTAGAAAAAATCATAAATTGTTGCTAAGCGACAAAAAACCAAAGATTCCAACACCATGCATGAAAAGATTTTTTTTTTTATCCGGAAACTGACAAATAGCAACTCAAAGGCATATAAAACTGTTGACAATTTCATTGGCTTTCGAATGATGTCACTTTCATACGTCTTTGAGAACGCATTTGGATTTTAAAGCGAAAAATAGTACTATATGAACATCGGCGATATTTTCACCGATAACCCTGGAGAAACGAGATCATCGGCGATATTTTCACCGATGGACACCCGGAGGGTTAAAGATAAAATAATCTACCATTATTTTACTTGTGTTTTTTTAATTGTAGATCTCATAGAAAAGAATAAAAAAATTAATTCAACAATTAAACACATATCATAATAACAATACATCTTTTGTACGTTATTATCAAAATTAAAAACGGACATTTTTCTCCTAACATGAAACTGATATCCTCAATACAGTTTTAAAAATATGGAAATTGAGGACGAACCTCTACACAAAGTAGTCACACAACATCAATCAAATGAGCTTGCAAACATTTTACCAAATTAATATGAAATTTTTACAAAAACATTAAAAAGTGGAGGGAGTAAAATCTTCCATAAATGTTGATGTACATCACAGACACAATTAATATACTGGCCTAATGTAAAAGACTGGTGATATATGAGCCAAGGACAGGCAATGTTGCAAAAGCTTGCTAATTAAAAAAAAAAAATAATTGTAATGATAAACAATCAAGTTGGAAAAACCAAACAGCAATCAGTGTTTATCTAAGAATTTGTCGAAATTAGTATAATTAAAATTGACTGATAAATTAACGCTGTAAAGGAATAAAGTTGGAGTTATTTTTTGACTAAACAATGGTTTGTGGAAAATATATTCATGCTGGGTAGAAACTAGGACAGATCTCAACAGAATCACCCCGGCCCCCTCAGTAAAATTACTACTACAATGTGTAATATAAAATTGGCTGATCCTTTAAACATTTATATTTTATCTTTTACAAGTGGGTTTTTCTTAAGGATACAATATTAAAACCTCAGTTATTAATGTTATAATCTAGAAAAAGTAACATTGAGTTTTAAAAAACATTCTCAGTAAAACCAAAATTAATTATTTATTTTTGTTTAATTATTGCACCCAAATTTCCATGTATTTTCATTGTATGGAATATACATGCCATCATTAGAGTGGTTTGAACCACATGAGTCAGATGTACATACCACTACATGAGTGGGTCTGGCCTCAGGAGCTGTCTGTATATTAATAGCTAGATGTAAATAAATACCTGGCTTGAAGTCTCAACATTGACCATTTTCACTGTCATAAGTTAGAATAGACAAAGTTGCTCAAATTCTTTGATCACAATAGAATGTATGCTTTAAAAAACATATCCATCATTGACTGAATTTTGGCTGTTTGAATATATTCAGAATTTGTTTTATGTACACCTATAATAAACATCTACATATTAATTCCTTTATTTCCCTAGCAATACAAATATACACTATTTCAGTTTTAATACATTGTCTACAAACTCAGTGGTGTTATTTGTGATTCTTTTTGCAGCCAAGAATCTTCTCAAATTCTATCTAGATTCTGACAGCCATTATACGATTAATTTTAGTTTGAAAATTAGATTGAAGATCTTCTTGATCAGTCTTTTATTTATTTTTATTTTAGTTTTCGTATTGGATCTTGGTTATATCCCTTCACGAAAAATGCCCAAAACTTGTCTTCTATTTCAAGGATTCAGTCCATAATAATGATCGTAATGTTACACTTGAAATGTCATTTGATAGGTGAAGAACTGTTCTAGTGATGAATTTTTTTCCTATCGAGTATTTTGTAATATATTTATAGTTAAATATGTGAAAATGTAAATGTCATTATTGACGATTTTAAATTTAAAAATACTTATAATGTTAACTCATAGTACACTAGTGTTAATTATAACTCATTATATTAAAAACACAAATTTTACGCTTTAGACCGCTGACAGTAAGACTGAGGCTATTGACTCTCCAGTGTTGGCTTGCTAAGGGAATGTCATCTTTTGTTAATAATTTTGTTTCTACTAAATAGCATGAAAGAATAATGATTTTTGTTGTATTGAGTTTGTATGCTTACATCATTCTCTTTAACATCCTCTTTAGTGATGTTTTCCAGAGAGTTAGTTTAAATTTGAACCCACACTACCAAGTATTTTAATATATAACTTTCTTTGTCTCATGGTGTGTATGTTTTCATTTTGGTTTTTTTATTCCCATGTATATGTGTTTGTGTTTTATCATTATTATTACCAAGAGATAGGTAATCCAGTTTTAGTAGTACTCTTGGCTATTTTCTGTCATCGTCTCCTCTTTTTTCTTTTCAACTTTTTCTTCAATTATATTATTTACGTTCATTTTAAATTTAATCCATTCCATACAAAAATATTAGAAAAATTTAGAAAATTATCAAGAGAATTTAATTTAATACAAATTCAATAAATCTCATGTATACAATTTGTAATCATGATTTGAACTGAAAATCTAGGTTTACAAAATTATATTAGAGTATGGCTTACTCTTTTTAATAAAAAAAGTTAATCACCTGTAACTAGCTTCAGTTCTACATTCAGTGTCATAAAGTACAATTTACATAAGATTAACAAACTAATCAACAGAACAAACACATAAATTTTAAATAAAATGTACAGTTATGAAGTTGGTGATATTTTTGCTATATTTATGTACATGTATGTGTAAATTTTATTAGTTTAACATCAGATATTGCAGTGAACACAAAACTCCAATGGTATGTTTAACATGGGTTGAACTGAAGTCGGATGTTAAGGTTAACTGCATTTTTATCATTCAATACAATGACATTATTTGAAAGATATTAATTAATTATATTCTAATAATATCCTAAAGTAATTTATTGTTACTACAAAAAAATTTGAAATGTTGTTATGATACTTAGGTATGCTTCTTTTGTTACTTCAAGGATATAGGATATACTTTATTGATCTAAAATTATTATTTAACATTGATATTGAAAAAGGAGTGGCAGGACAAGCATGATTGGTCTATTATTGTAGGCCATCTGGCTGTACAAGGACTGACCATTATATGTATTAAATGAACAGAATTATCAGGAAACTGACTACGACGACACAGTAATTAATGTATAGCTCAAGGTCTGCACAATATGTTACAAAGAAGCCAAAAGACTGTGATTGAACCACAATCAGGGAAGCCGGCTGATTGTTTCCTTTGAGAAAGCAGTGACTGAGTGTGGGCACAAGGTTGGGTTTGTAAGGCATCTACAAACCCCTGGTATGGTGCAAGTCATAAACATGTGTTTAAAATAAAAATAAATAATTTATCGCTTCTTTATAGTAATGTTATATGGATCACTTTTATTAGTTTAATCATTAATTGAAAAGCAGTTATAAATATGGACATACAGTATGAGCAAAACTCTCTTAACTGAAATATGTTAACCAAAATAGACTTTAACAGTATCTACCCCAAAAAGATTTAAAAAGAAGTATAGGACAATTTAGCGACACATTCAGTTCCTATACATGAGACCAGTGCATGAGGAAGTGGAAAGGATATCTGACCTTGACATGTTTTGGTCAACTCCTACTACTATGCAGTCTCTTTTGTACAGTTGTCAAGTTGTGTTCAATAGCTAAAACCAAATTAATTGGTAGTGGCACTCGCTAAATAACTCTGGCCTTTGTGTTGTGCTTTGTTTTGTGGGTTGTATTTTTGCTGATTTATTCTTGGTCATACTACTAAAACAAAAAAAGTAGTGATAACTATAAAAGACAAATTAGTGGCTTGAAAAAATTTAAAGCTTGAAAAATAAAGAGCTTTTACGAAAAGTCACAGCTGATTTTTTAATCAGAGTATCAACTGTTAGTGAGTGAATGAAAATGATCAATAAATTTGAAGTAGATGCTTCAAAAACTAATTAATAAAAAAAACCATGAAACATGTATAAACAAAAAAGTTAACGAGGCTGTTTATTTATAAAGGATAGCGCTGGCAGGATAAATAATTCAGAAAAATGTTATATAATACAAAATATGTTAAATAATACAAAATGTTAAATAATAAAAAAAAAAAAAAAAAATGCTAAGATGTTTTCTGAAGTTATTGGTGAGACAGGCGTGAAATTTAAGGCTTGTTCTGTTTAGCTAGATAGATTGAAAATATTAATGGTGTGCGTCTAGTCCTAGTTTGTGGGGAAAAGTTAACCGGCGATGTTAATGTAATGGACGTCTTTAAAACTGAAATGGATGAGTTTTTGAAAGACCATACAAAAGATCAAGTTTTATGCTGATGAGACGGGATTGAACTCTAAAATGTTGCAGTCACTTGCTTTTAAAAATATATTAAAACTTATTAATATGTGTAACACTGTATATGTGAACCATGGTGAAAGTTGTTTTTATCAACATTTAGGTTTAATTCTTTAATATATTGGCAGAATATATTAATTATGTTTGTTATACTACAAATATAGTAATCGTAATATTGGAAGCAAGAAACATGTCTGGTGTATACATGCCAGCAAGAGTTTAATTGCCTTTTCCTCATTACCAGGATACCATTCTTTTAGTTTGCTGATGTTGCCCCCTGTACTGACAGGTCAGATCACAAATGTGATCAAAACAGGCCATAACAAGCAATCTTTGCTATTTCCAGATCACTTCTTTACCTGATGCTCTTGAGGACATGGACCGAGGATATTAGCTGAGCTGTTGACTATTTCTCACATGCTCACTCCTGACACTGAAATCCTGAGAATTCGGTATTTCCTTCTAAATAAATAATCATGTATATTTTTGGAAGCTAATATACTTTTCTCTCCAAAAGAAATTGGGTTTGGGAACATTTAAGGCAAGGTAAACTTTGGTATTCTATTTTTAGAGCTGTGTGGAATTTGACAGCAAAGTCAGATGTATTTTGGGCAAAGAGCAGAGTGTGCCATCTGTTTTGACAGATGATTCACAATGGTCCCTTTGCACTCAGGTATGCCATTAGTTGTATATATGTGGGTGAGTATGGATGGCAAATGGTAAAAGAATGCAGTCTTTCAAACAGACTAAAGCCAAGTCAGTATCCAATGAAACAGCCAGGGACTGCCAAATCCATCATTTATTTTGATTTGATTAGGGCCAAACTGATGATCGCTTGTATATGAAGTTTCTATGACAAGTTTGATTTTAACCAATTTGTTAACCAAATAGGACTACGCTACTGGTCAATACATTTAAATTCATATTTAACAAAAATCAATATATTCATTTAAGTAAATATTTCATACTAGAAAATTATGATTGCTTATGGATATCTTGTTCTTTATTCCATTTATAGCTGTGATCATATCTAAGCATCATTCAGTTCAGTTGCCATAACCCCCCCTCCCCCAATGGGTATCATAGAAAAAATATAATACTAATGAGTTAATAAAAAGCAAATTAATTGACAAGAAAAATCTAAGAATACATTACCTATAATACGTTAACTTAATATATTTTGGTGAGACTTTCATATGTCTTCAGTTGTATGTGTATCAAAGTATCACCATTTGATATGTTGATATTAACTTTTCATCAACATAACCATATCCTTCACAATAATTTGATATTTGTGATAAATCTGTGTGTCTTGCCTCCAAGACAAATATTAGGAAATTTGCCTACTATAGGTAGGCCACTTGGAAGGTGATCCACTAAAACTACCTGTGTGAGAGAGATACACAGAGGGGGAGTGAGATAGAGAACTACTTTCCCCCACTTTGTCATTCTATTAAAAAAATTGTCATCATAGCAGCAGTGACCATTGGTTGGTTTGATCAACACTAACGAATCAAGCTTAGAAAAATTAAATAGATCATTATTTACTAATTAAATAACATTTAATAATAACTATAGCACAGTGAATGATAATAATGTAAATTGCAATTAATCGAACTTGTACAGTTCATTTCAGTTATTTTTTTAACTAAACACTGTTCGGGAAATTGAATGCTTGAAGGTGGATCCAAGTCAAGCCCATTACGTACGGCAGCTGAGTGGTGGTATGATTCCCCTCCGTTGCTGAAACCCCGTATGCACTAATTATAACATGCAGGTCACTTTCTGTCCGGCTCAATTATAATTTGTTTTGACACCAAAAATTTAGAAGAATTTCAAGCTAGTCAAAGAAAGTTGCTGCAACCATTTACACTTACCTCACCAAGTTGCTTTAACAACATATTTGTGCCTCTAGCTTCAAAGTCTAGACTACTGTCAATTTTGAAGAGATCAAGTTTTACTGATTGTTTATAAAAAACAACATACCCCCTCCTCCTATTTTACAAAACTGCTTAAAACCCGTAGGACATTTTAGCAGATGTAAATATTGAAATGAATAATGCATGCCACATGAGAAAACAGTCTAGAACTGTTTGAGCCAAATGACAGTGTGTATTGAATGCATTATTGGTTGTTTTGGACATGATTTGGTTAGGTAAGTCTAGCTAGATGTCAGTTTGGGGTAGAATAACAATAGTTTAACTTATATGAGAACTGTTATGTGAAGTGGTTACATAAAAGTAAGTTAGAATGAAAGCTAAATAACATGAATTAGAAGGTATTAGAAAATGAATTAAACAATTTTGAGTATATGTATACAAGCCTTGAGTCATATGCTGGGGTACTCATGTTAATTTGTTAGAGATACTCTTACAAACTTTATTCGTTCTTTTGGGACACAAAATATTTAAGAAATCAAATCATGACAAATAATTAAAGTATAGTAGAAACCGTTTTAGTTTAAATATACAGTGGAATGCAGAGATGAACTTAAGCTTACCTAAGAATGACCTTCTGAAAATAAACCCCCCTCCCTGTTGTATACAAAGGAGAACAACAAGAGAGGTGCCAAGACATGTCTCATTACTCGCCAAAGTCATCACTTGTACCTGTACTTGTAAACATTGGACAACTGCTTCGCAATGTGTGTTGCCGTCCTGCAGACTTTGATCGCTACACAGACGAGTACTCTAGTACAGTAAATAGACATGTTGGCCTGAAGATATAGTAGTAGTTGTATGCTTCTTCTCTTGTATAGTAGTAGATCGTGTGTTTAAGCATGTTGTTACTTGTTGAGCTTGATTATGACTGCAGGAGTTTTGCTGTGAATCAACCTCAGGTCCATAGGCACTTGCCTGATTTACAGGTCACCTATTTTTTGTAAATATACTTCAAATTTGTGTCCAAATCAGGCAGGTGCTGTGAAAAATTGATCAAATTTATGTACAATGGTCTATTATTATTTATAGGTAAATTTGTAAAAGGATGGGCTGGAGAGTGGGCCATTCTCTATTCTCCACAAAACCTTTGTTAAATGGATAAGACAATATTTGTTTTATTTTTCTTATAAAATTATGTATGATGTGTAATTTTTAAGGAATTTTAATGTAGAATGTTCATTGCTTAACATATTATTAAAATGTTTTACTTAATGTTATTATTTGAAAAATTACTTCATATAAAAATATCAACAAATTGGGAAAACCAAAAAAGCAATTAACATAAAGCATTTAATCAATAATTTGTCAAAAATTAATTTTTTAAATTCATTAATGAACAAAATATTTTAACCCTCGAACCGGGTTCTACTTTTTCCTGTACCGTCACATCATTTTTTGCGCATTTGCAGACATTTTTTCAAAAAATGATAAAAAATAGTTAAATTATATAACCCTACTTGTGTTTGGTATTAGTGCACTCCTAATAAAGAAGGCTATCTAATAATAATAAAATATTACATCTTTGGGGAAAACAAAAATTTTTTATGACTAATGACATCTCGGACAATGACTTTTGTAAACATAAAAAAAGGGGGGGGGGGTCACCTTGAAAACAATATATTATAGCTAAATTCAAAATTCCAAGATAGCCTAAATATTACAAATTTCATCTTGTTTAAGGATATATAAAGGTTTTATATGTTATTTGAAATATAAAAGTAATTATACTTACAAAACCCTGTGTAGTACAATATATGCAAACATTTGTTACTGTGGTAACATAATTTTCAAAAATTTGCTAAAAATTCTATATAATCAGTACAGACTTCTAACTAATACTAAAATTTAACCCGGGATCGGTCGCGCATACTCCACTTCCGCGATCGGTCGCGCGTATAGGGTGATTCTAACATCTGGTTTTTTCAATATTACCATAATATTTTGAATTAAAATTAGAAAGTTCTTTACACAATCTTAAGTTCAGTCCATGCTGTTTATTATACAATGTATAGTAGTTCTTAATTGTGTTTTTTTATTATAATTCGACTATTTTTTACCCTAAAATCCTAAGAAGAATGTTAGTTTTAACTGTAAGGACTTTTGAAATAAAACTTCAATCCAATTAAAATTAAACCATTGTTTTATTAGCTAAAAGTATAACATATAATAAGTACAGTATTATTATTCAATAGATATAGTGAACAGAACGCAACATTTTATGGAACACATTCAATGCACTTCATTTCTGTCAAGCCGACGTGTTCTGTGCATATAGGTTTACAACACAATACACATATACAATATCCTACAACTAAACAATACACCGATATCACAACAACAAAAAATTGAAAGAAGCAATTATAAAAGTAACGCAATAGGTCGAGCCGTTAGAATGGCTCTACACCACACTGCCACGTGATCGGTCGCGCGTCTAGAACGACACTAATTGTACTGCGGCGCGCTATAAAAACAGTCCCCTCCCACCACTGCTAGACTATGAGTCATCATGAAACCACCTGAAATACATCCAAAAAGAGTTCCTCGAGGCATATTAAAAATATGAAATTTATAATAAATAAAACAAAAAAAATTCTTTTTAAGCGAAAATTTTTGTTAGAACGGTTCTAATAGCGCGACCGATCCCAGGTTAAAGAATTACTTGTTCTATAAATAAAATATATTTGTAAAATGGTTAACTTGGTATCCTCTGGCTGTGAGCTTAGGGGTCCACAGATGATGATGAAATTTATCCGGCGTACACATACAAATGTGATATTCTTCATGTTCACAATTTTTTTTCTTTTATAAAAAGGCTTCAATATAATTTTGTGTGTGTTGTATGTATATACCAAAAGTAATGTAAACACAATTATATCATAATAACAACATAATTACGTATAATAAGACTTACAAATACAATTGAAAGACAAGTAAACAAAACTTCCAAGGCTAGCGTCAGTTTGAAAATCGCTTTCACATTGGACAACGAATATTCATCATATTATTTTCCATTGTTCCCGTCGTCTTAGAACCAAGTCAGGCATACCACTACAATTGGTAACTCTTCCCGTTTCCAGTGGTATATGAATCTTGTCAATAGCGCTAATAGGTATACTATAACAAGTGATAATATCGAGCGATGTCAAGTCGACAATTTTTTGTCGATTGCCAGTACAGAATCAACACAAGTCGACAATTATTTGTCGAAACACGGCACGAGGGTTAAAGGACTACCAGTGGAGTTACGGTTATGCTTGATTTGAGAAAATGTAACATTAAGATTAATATTGAGAATGGATTCATGCTGGCTGGAAACCATCGGAAGCCACCAGAATTTCTGATCAATCCCTTAAAAGTTTTACTTCAGAATAAAACCATAATGTTGAAATATCAAACTGACTTAAATTATTACCTTGATTATGTTTAAATTTGTGAACAGAATTTTGATAGATTTTTGGGAGGTGCATTTACCCAATTTTTTCCAAAAGGTTCTACAATAATTTTCAAACATGTTACAAAAATGGATTTTCATAAATTTCAATTTGTTTATTATCTTATTGTGGTGACCTTACTATTATAATTAGCATACACATTAGAAAAGTAATATAAATTTATTATGAAACGTAATATAAAACTGTACAATAAGTACAGAATATTCAATGTATTTTAAAAAGGAAGACCTAGTAGCAATTGAAGTAAACATCTGATTATGTAAGACGTAGAGTAATAACACATGCAAGTAAAATCATATATTATAACACTCATAAATTATTTTCACAGAAAATTTTAATTTGGTATTTCACCTGCAGTGATATTAATCAACTTATGGTAATTAAGTTCTCAGAAAATATGGGAATAAGTTATTAATTGTTATTTGATAACAGCTTATACAATGATTACATTTCCATTTTATATGACAGGACTTGAGTACTGAAGTGCCTGGGCTCTGTGAATGCACAAAGGTGGAAAATGAGACTCTGGTGCTCGATGGAGCAGTACTCAAAGACATTCCTGCAGTGTACCGTGTTTCCGCACTACTACCTCATGAGCTTCCTGTTGTTGGGGTCTTTGTGGACCCACGAGTGGTTACTGGTTATAAGTACAGAGTGTGGCCACTTGACCAAAAGGTAAGTAATAAAGAATAAATACAATTTAGACCATATCCTGATGCTTCTCAGATAAGATAATTTATACAAAAAGGAATTAAATTCTCCTCAGTAAGGAGCACTTTCATTTCAGTGGCCTTGAAAATAAGTATGGAATAATCCTAATCATAAAATTAAATCGAAAAACTGTTAAATAGTGAAGAGTTATAGAACAGAAGTTCTGAAATAGTTTAAAAGTATAAGATATATTTTTTATACTTTATTTTTAAAATACTCTAAGATGCTTCTGTTTAGGACAGCAAATATTTGTTTGTCTATTTACGTCAGTGGTATTTTTTACCTATCCTTCAAACGTTGTTAAGGGATAATGGTCCAAACCCCTTCGAGCAAACTTTTGTAAGTGGTCCTATTGGGATTTGAATCCGTGGACCTCTGCATGTGAAGCAGAAGATCTAACAACTAAGCTAACAAGAGAAGGGAAATTTAGTCATAAATCATATGTAAACAAAGTTTGGAAAAAAAGTATTTTTAAAATCTTTAATATATGGTGATAATGATAACTTTTATTTCACAGAGAGGGAAGTACATGTTTGGTGGACGCGCTCTTGAGCTACAAAATATTGGCAGAGGTTATGCACGAAGATTCACATTCAAGGCCGACAATGGAAAATTGAACAACAATGAAAATTATTTCTGGTCTGACTCTCGGCCCAATGGTTTTGCTTTCGAGCTCGAGGTAGTCTCTGTTGGGGACAAATTTACTGTGTTTGATGCCAACAATGTTGCTGTTGCCATCCTGGAGGTGGTCAATACTCAGGTAATTAATTAACAACTATTTCTTGTTGTGATCAGTGAATGAATTCTTAACTGAGATCTAGAAGATGTCATGATAAAAATATGTAACTAGTGATATTTTTCCTCGCTGAATATAGTGCACAGTACATAAATGTTCAAAATAAAACCTTATACAAAAATACAAATACCAGTACGTGATGCTGAAATAACAGCTTATCTGATGAACATAATACCCCTTCAGAGCACTTTAACGTAATATTACGTCATTGTTTATTAATGCAAAAATACCAAGACCTTTGGAGCTGAATCGGACGAGCGGTGTAAGGCATTTTATAATGGATAGCCAGTTTCAGCGCTAAGGATTCTGCCTTTAAACTCAGCTGTGGATTGTACTTTATTTCATACAGGTTAATAATGGCACTAATCTATGATTTAGGGCCCACTATTATTTTTTTTTTCTTTTTTAAGAATAAGCTGACATCCTTTTTTACCTTAATCTCCTATTCCCCATAGACTACTGATTTGTGTGGGGAACTTATTCAGGCAAATCAGTTCAGTCCAAGGTGAATATTACTAATAAAATGTTTCAGTCAATGCGAGGGTTTGAACTGGCACCATCTCTAACTTAGGATAAAAAGTCGTGACGCTTTATAATTGGAAATAGAAGTGACGCTTGTAATCACTTTGAAATAGAAGGTCAAATATACTGCCAAGATGATGGTATGGCAATGGGTTCCCCACTATCACCTATTTTCGCCAATATCTACATGGAAGAGTTTGAGGAAGCAATTGTTTGTTGTTCCTCAAACTCTTCCATGTAGGTATTGGCGAAAATAGGAGTAGTGGGGAACCCATTGCCATACCATCATCTTGGCGGTATATTTGACCTTCTATTTCAAAGAGATTACATTCATTGCAAAGCTGTAAAAGTTCCATTATTACATTTATGGGGAGTTTGGTACGTTCTGAAAGTTTAGTGTCTTGGTTAAGTCTGTTTTCGATTATTCTTAGAGCTTCTTTTAGAGGAATATTAGTGAACAAGTTAACTACATCAAAACTTACAAGAATGTCATTATTATTTATAGTCATGTTTTTTGTCAATTCAGTAATTCTTTACGTGTGATGTTGTGTTGTTGGCCAAAGGAGTGATTATGGGAAGGAGAAATTTGCATAATTCACGGTTAAAATGTAGATAATTATTAATGTAGATCAGTTTATTAATTTGAGAACGTAGTTTTATAACATGTTTGCTTAGATTTAATTCAGTTTTTAGCACTTGAAAAAGATTTGGGTTTTACCAAATCGAAACGTCGTGATTGGTAATTTTCACGTAATGATGGCAAATGTCCAACAACCTTTGCGTTTCTCATGATTTAATACATTTAATTGTTTTTTGATAATTCTTGATACATATTGAAGATTGTTCATGGATTTATAGAACTCAAATACAGCCCTAAATCCTTAATTTTAAAAACTGAATCTTAACTTTGGTATTTCATAAGGGTAATAAATAAATTTAGCTCATTTTAATTTCTAAACATTCTAGTACTATAGTAAATTGTTGTAATACAATTATTGATAGGGATTACTAGAGCAACAACAATTGTTTTTTTTTTTTTTCAGACACCTCAAGAAGAAGTAGATCACACCATTCTTAAGGATGGCTCTGTTCAGAAAACTATTAAAGTTAGGATGCTTTGCAAAGTTGAGTGGTTTGAAGACTGTGCTGCATCTGTTGTTCCTGTAAGTAAATTGATGTTTCTAATATCATTGATTCTCAGCAATAAATTTATACTTGTTAGATTTCAAGGACAGCAAAATAAAGAAGAGGCACATTTGATGAACACGCTGGTCTCAAGTTAACACGTTCACTGCTGACCTAAACTAATAACCCATCACCAGAAGCTGAATTTTTTTTAACTTATTAACACTTTGAAGCCTGGGCCCTTAATACTCCGTTTGGCATGGAATCCTGGGGGTTTTATGTTCACATTAAAAAAATTGTAAATGCCTTATAAATTTCATAAAAAGGTTATATTATATATCTTTGTTAAGGGGAGAAAATTCTCTTTTCAATGATGGGCAAAACTTTAGGTGTTGTACATTTTTTTATTTTTTACAGAAGCTACAAATAAGTACAAAAATATGTAAAACAAAAAATAGCTAAATATAATAACATATAAAATATAATAACATATAAGCTAAATATAATATATGCTAATATAAGCTAAATATAAATAATATAATAATATAAGCTAAATATAATAACATATAATAAATATAATAGCAAAATATAACAACATAAACAATGCTGACATAAACAATACCGCTCGGCGCACGCTCATTCCAAGTCTCACGTCAGTTGTTACGATAATTATTTATCCAAGACCAGATGTAGATAAAAAAATTAATAGACCGATAAAATATAATAACAGATAACTAAAAGACATATTCAGATGACCTAAACCCGATTATATGCCGATAATAAAGATATAATGAATTAAATATGGGCGCCCGAGCTATTCTCGGGCGTCGGCGCGTACGCCAGTTTGCGTCGCCCGATCTATCTTCGGGCTTAGGCTTCAAAGTGTTAACTTACCTTATAGTACTGTAAACACCACTAGGCATGTAAAAAGTTGTTTCTGGTCTATTTTCACTTCCGGTGTGACGTCATTGTTTGTGGTGCGGATCCGCACCATGCGCACCGGCCATTGTCACACGCACACGGTCCACTGTCACATGCGCACTTACACAGAGTTGGCACTAGTTTATTGCAGCTAATAATGTTTTTTACATTTCTTAATAAACTAATATTTACAAATTATACATGTTTCACTTTTATAGCGTTTTATTTACATGTCTTGATGAAAGTCATCAAAACATTTCATAGGGCAGAGTCCGGGTTTGTCAGGGCAAGCAGTACACGTATATGTGGTATATTTAATTTTCCCCAGTCTGTAACATGATCTGCATTTCTTTCGTCTCCTGTCACCCTTTTTATCCCTGTCTTCAAATTGAGTCAGTTTGTGATTTATTGACTTTCTTCTAGGTGGGGTCAAGTTTGGTAAGAGTGGTAGTTTTGGTGGAAGTAGTGAATGAATTAGCTCTGTTCTAAATTCATATAGGGGCATTTTCTTTCTATCTTTTTGCATGTTATAAAAATACCAGGCACCAGTTAGTGGTCATTTGAAGCACATGAATAAATACTTTTTTGTACCATCTGATAGTTTTCTGCTCACATGGATAGTAACTTAGCATCTGATCTCCACGATCTACGCCTTTCATGTGAGCATTATAGAAAGCTATAGGTTTGGGTTTGTTTTTCTCTTCACCTCTTTTGTTTATAACCTGCACCATTTCATTTTCAAATTCAGTACTGATGTATGTAACCACTCGCTTGTCCTTCCACTCACCAATAACAACACCCTCAGCGTACTGACAAGTAGTCTCTCCTTTTTTAATTTTTGCCCCTATGACAGCTGGGGGATTGTTTTTTCTATTAGCCCGTAAGGTACTAGTACAATAAGTTTTATTTGATAATAGTTTGCTGGCAAGATAAAAACTATTATAAAAATTATCCATGTATAAGGAGTGACCATTACCAAGAAAACCTCTCATTACGTTCATGACTACATTTGATGCGTGTCCTTTTCCCCCAAGGACATCGTCCCTGCCAGAATATACAATAAATTTCAATGTCATTCCCTCTGGTTCACTCAATGTATAAAGTTTTATTCCATAGCGATGCCTTTTGCCTTTGATATACTGGCGGAACAAAAGGCGACCCCGCCATAATATCATTCCCTCATCTAGGGACAGCTCTTTGGAAGGATAATAAATGCTCATCATTGTATTATTGAAAGTGTCAACTAGTTCCCTGATTTTTATGAGTCTATCATCATTATTAGGAGCGTTAGCACTGAAATTCAGACATCTTAAAATTATCAAAAATCAATCTCTAGACATGTACTCTCTAAAACAGGGAAAGTTGTTCAGCCTACTGGTTTTCCAGTAATCCTGCAAACGGTTGAGTTTTATAAAGCCCATTATTAATAGCAGGCCTATAAATATTTTAAACTCCTCAATTGTTAAATCTTTCCAGCGTGTAATTCTGGAACCTTCTTTTGTAGAAGGAGAACAGAAAGGCTCTAAGGCATACCTATTTGTGTGTCCAACAATACGTTCTATCATAAATTCCTCATCAAAAAGAAGATTGAACCAATCTATAGGAGAATTTTGGCCTGGTACAGGTACTTTCAACCCAGTATTACCAATAAATGATATATTACGCATACCTGCAGTCTGGTTACTCCATATTATGTTATGTTCACAAAGACTCTCATCACTATCCTCGTCCTCAGATCCCGTTATATCACTACTACTGTCACTATAATTGTCAGGGTCATCATCGCTTAGGTTAACCTCAAATGAATTACTAGGGCCTGCGGCCATATTTGTTCATAAAACAATACAATTGGTAATAAAATAAACACTAATAACTAATATTTACACAACAATTACAAGTAGATCGCTAGCTACGAACGAACGGTAAAAATTTGTTCAACTGAATGTTTTAAGCAAGCTCACAATGAATCCTCTGTCTGTGGACAATGCTCGGCGCACACTAAACAAATAACATGAGTCATCCAATTTGGCGCGGATCCGCACCAAGCGCATGCTCAGAACAGGCAGCAGGGTGCGGATCCGCACCATCAGCAGCGAACGTGTTAATGCAGCTTTTTTTTAACTATACATGTGGAATAATTTTATTTGCACATTAAAATAAATAAGTACATTAAAAAAAACTCCTACTTAAAAGGATTTGAAAACTTTTTTATTTATTATTCATTAGTAAGATGCTGATCGTTAAGATATGGGCGAATACGAGTTTATGATAAGAAAACAGATTTTAGGAAATATTTATGTAAACTTAAAGTAATTTTTTGTATGAAATGCTGTCACTAAAAAATATAATATGTGTCATGTACGTTCACATCCAGTTCCAATTTATCTAGCGCCTATGTCAGTAATAGATAACAACATTTATCTGACAATACCTGAGTATTGCATGTAGTTTCTAGTTCATGTCAAAGGTGATCACTATGCATCTGTCTATGATGAAATCAGCTGATAGTGAATCGGCTGTAGATCAAAATTTCTACAAACGTCACTTACAAATGTTCTGTATATATTTTAATATGTACTGCTTTGATAGATTGCTTTTGAAGGAAAGGCTACTCCTTTTCCCCATAAAAAGTTTGACATTGTAAGGGGCCAAGGGGTACACATAGCTATGGACTTAATATGAAAGTAGTTGATGCTGCCAGAACGTTGAACCTGGTTCTTTTCAAGGATGAACTGAGTTAGTTATATGTACTGGTGTAGATTGAAATGGCATCATTTGATTTACAAGTTGATGTAGTTACAAGTTTGATTTTAGGAGGGAGAGGTTGGGGGAGAGGAAAGAGGACTAAGAAAATGATTGGTATCCTGAACATGAGAAGGAAGCTGTCATTTCAGATGTTAGTTTGTCATCAACAAAGTTGGTCACAATAGGGGAGGGATACTGCCTTTGGGGATTTTCATTATGATATAGAACTGGGGTGGAAGAGGTTGCTCAGTAGAACTTGGGTGGTAGTAGTTAGATATTGGGCTTTGACATGATGAAGAAGATTTTCAAGTTTTTATTTGTATTTATCAGTGGAGCCGCAAGTTTTTTTTTATTCGGAAGAATCACTCAACCAAATTTGCTTATAAAGATTTGTTCAGAATGGTGGAGTCTTTATAAACAGGAAGGATCATGTTCTTGTCACTGGATTTCAAGGAATTTATGATTTGACGTTCACCTACGGATTTAGATTTATAGGGAATTGGGAGAAGATCTGACACTTTTTGGAGAATATCTTTAAGGTACAGTTTAATGGGATGGTCAGGAGATAACAGTGAGGGTTAGAGCTGGAAGGAGGCTAGAAGCAAGTTTGGTAGGTTTCAGGAAAATCAGCAAGATTAGGGTTAAAAGTATTGATCCAAAAACACAGCTTTAACTTCAGGTTTGTGGCCATAGGATATGATATCAGAAATAATAATTTTTCAGAACAATGGTAACATTACCTGTCTTTCAGTTAACAAACATTTTCAAGTTTATGTTGCATCTTGTGTAATTGACCAAAAGTAGTTTTAAATAAATTATTAGCAATTTATAACATTATGTTGCATTATGCAGGTTAGTGGTACAGCCATATCTACAAGAAGCAAGCAGGCTACAACAGCTTCTGTGATTCGAATCACACGAGCTATGATCGGTTCCCACCCTCGTAAAGGATTCACACTCACTCCTGGTACCAACAACAAGCAGCGGTCCACAGTTGTGCAGGGCAGCACAATCGGTGACGTGCCTACAAGATACACTATTTTTGGACTGGAGCCATACGAACTCCCAGTTATTGGTAAGCAATTTGTATCATTATTTCCCCTTGAAAATAAGTCTGATATAGTTAATTTCCTCATGTTTACTTAAGTCACCATCATCAACTTAAATGGTGTTTAATAAGTCAAGTTTGGAAATTGATTAGAGTTTATTTAAAAAATTAGAACTGAACTTTTCTGTTAACACGTTCGCCGCGGCAGGCATCTGTAGGTGCCCTGCCAGCTGTCTCTCGGATGTGGCGGGCACTCTTCGGGCTTCTATGCCACTATTCGTTTCATGTTGGGATTTCCACTGCAGGTATTGATTGAGTTGGCTGTATTTCTCGCAGCGTGGACATTGTGTATGTATGCGTATCGTGCTATGATACTTTCTCAGTTTGATTATCGAAGCTTGTACAGTATTGATTAGTTTTTGTTAGTGAATAGTGTTAGTGATAGATTTAGTGTTTTATTTGTATATAGTAATGGCTGGGACATCTAGAGACATGGATGTTAGTGTAAATATGACTGTGAACGACGTTGGCGACTACTCGAAGAGTACTTCCGGCAACGAGTCGAGTGATGTGGATGGGACTCTTTACTCTTTAGCACCCTATGGAGTGCTACGGGACCCCATAGGGTCCCGGGTGTTATGACGTGTTATAATATCAGCTGATAAGAATATAAAATGTTTTTTTTCTCTGATGAATGATATATTTCATTATTATTTACGATATATGACAATAAGTAAAATTTTTCTTACAATGAAACTCTTAAGTGGTGCTGTGGGATCCCATAGGGTTCTTATAACGTAATATTATCACTTAAAAAGCATTAAAATTGTTTTTCTACCCTAAAAACTGTCTTTTTCCATTAAAATAAATTTGAGAATTGGAAAAAAATTTCAGCATAGGTACAAGATAAGTTTTAGGTTCCGCCACAGCGGACGTGTTAATCAAATAAGCGAGTCTGTACTAGCTGGTTTAGATTTTGCTGTAAACTGCTAATCCTATAGCAGCTCTGATCATGGAATACGGTAGCTGATGAAGTTTGCTGACAAGACATTTAGAGGGTTTCTTTAATTTTAAATTTTTATTTTGATCTATACTCAATCTAAAGTAACTCCATTATATAAAACCAGATTAATATGAACATGATCACAGAGATTATTAATTTATCTATTAAGTCTTTTGCAAGAGATAGTATTGTATTAATTTATCCTATAATCTTGGCTTATAATGATTTCCAAACATGTAAAATCGGTTCTCCAGCAACTAATTGTTCATTTTAATTTTAGATTTATCTAAATGTTCTGGTAAAGTTCCACAACATAGTACCCATGTATCAATGTTTATTTCTCTTCATATAATATAAAATGAAAGTCACCTGGGTTTTGTAGTGCTTCTGGACAGTGAGCAATGTTTCTGTTCAGCCTTCTACATGAGTGAGTGAGAGGGAGTGAGTGAGTGAGTGAGTGAGTGAGTGAGTGAGTGAGTGAGTGAGTGAGTGAGTGAGTGAGTGAGAGAGAGAGAGAGAGAGAGAGAGAGAGAGAGAGAGAGAGAGAGAGAGAGAGAGAGAGAGAGAGAGGGGGGGGGGGGAGGGAGGTTAATGAAAATGTTGGTCAACTCTCTCTTGGTTGTAGACCAATGTCTCACTGAGTCAATACACATCTAGGTCCTCTTGATGAAAGGCATTAAACTAAAAACTAATACATATTTGTAGTTTGAACATAGCTAAGTATACTCTGCCTTAGTTATGTCAATGTCACTGATCAATCTTTTTCTTTGTAAAATGTAAATGCTAGTGCACAATATTAGACAAAAATTATTGATATAGAGTACCTTATCAATCATGGCTGTATCTGTGCTGAACTTTCAGATATTTAACTTTATAATTGTGTTCAAGGGCATGTGCATAATTGCATTTAATTTAAGTTTACATTGAAATTATGTTGAATTGCATAAAATATGCATATATCTGGCGTCAGATCATCAATTATTAAAGACAATTTCTTTATGACTCATCTCTTGATTAAAATAAATTGTATTCTAAATAAATGATATTCATATTTGTATTCAGGCACTTACATTGATCCAAGAATTGTGCCTGGTTTTGAGTATCGTGTAAGAATGGCTGGGCACCCACGGAAGCACTTCTTCCAAGGAAGAGCTCTCAGGCTTTTGAGTATTGGTGCTGGATATGGCAAGCGCATAACGTTTGCACCTGATCAGCTCAATGAGCCTAACAACTACTTCTGGAGTGACACTAACCCTGATGGATTGGGTTTTGAGCTCCGGGCTGTTCACGTTGGTCAGAAGTTTCACATCTCAGCAGGTGGCCTCAGACTTGGGGAAGCAGATGTGTTTCGTGCCGACGCTCCCCAGTATGAAGAGAAACAAGAGCTGGTGTGTATTAGTAGAATGTAATTAGATATTAAAGATTCAATTTACCTTAATTCCTTGCTGTGAACAAGAACAAAGAATTAGTTTCAAAAACATTCTTGTCTAAATACTATCCTGTAGAAATACATTTCACTTGATTGCTCAAAAATCAGTAATTTATTATTATATTTATTTATTTATATTAAAAAAATCAATATAAATCTCAGATTGTGTATTTTCAAAGATCTTATATTTTCAAGATTATAAAATATTGTCAAGTATATCAAATTTAAGAAGTTTCTTTATCACTATTATTCTCTTATTTTTATTATCTATTTTTATTTTACTACTATACCATCTATAAGTAGTAAAAACAGAAAAAATACTCAAAAAGTCAAAACGTTTGCTATATTTTGTACAAAGTCAGTGACCTTGATATCCTAAAACTTAAGTACCAGAAGCAGTAAAATTTAAAAATTCTTTTTTGAGGCTTTTGAAATGAAGTTTTTCAATTAATCATACACTTCTTTTGGTACAAGCATTTCTGAAAAATGTTGTGGCTAATCGATACAAAACTATTGACTAATTTATGTTACTGAATGGCTTTTAATTGTTCAGGTATTAGAAAAGTTTAAAATGCAAATTTTAATCAGTATTAAATAAAAAAAATTGTATTTTTTGCAGGTTGTAAAATGTTCATGTGTATTTAAAAAAATTTTTTTTATTTTTGCAAAAGTAAAGTTACAGAAAGATGTTCATGTATTTTACACGATAGTTCTAATTTATATAAAAACCCAAAACCATTTTATTGATATTAGCATTCAATGTGTCTGTTTTGTCTCAATTAATTTGTTCTTACTTTATTTATACCTATCCAAATATTTTCTTCACAATAATTTTGTTCTATTTTTTACATCTTCTATATGACTAATTCCGATTATCTTCAATAAGAATCTAGAGTTCACCTCTCCGTCTTGTTAACCCACCCAGTCACTTTTTTATGTGCAAGTTTAATAGTGTTAACACTAATAATTTCATAACCTAATTTTCACTTATTAAAAGTCTTTTAATAAGTATTAATTAGTATTTTTTTAATCCTCTATTTATTTTTATATTTCATTGCACTTGGTGATATAATTTTGTATCCGTGTTGTGAAAAATAACTATAAACCAGATCTAATTCCTTTTTAATTATTTTTTTTGTTGAATATTCTAATACTTCTATGAATAATGTCTTTGAATTATAATTTTAAATTTACAATATTAAATTTATTTCATACCCAAATACTTAAGGAAATGAGTTTTATATGTTTGGAACAATTTTCTTAACCATCCAAAACTAGAAAGTGTTATTGAATAATTAATTGTTGATTGATCAATAGGTGTATATAAACAAGTCAAACAACGTTTTTACTGGTGTTAAAACCATTTGTTACATTAATGATGCAGGTGAGAGGCGCAGACGGAACCACTATTATTAAGCACATCTACATCGATGTGACATGTCACGTGACGATGGACACAACTCGAGCAGGTATGGCAAGTGCCAACGCAGACTACCACACCATGCGAGTGTCTGGAACTGCTGTGGTGGTTCGTGGTCCGAGACAGTCCAGTGCCAAGCTGCTCAGGGTCGACAACATCGGACTGGACTCCCAGCTTAACCTGCTCTTTGTCATCCAAGAAGCTGAGCTCACATTCCATCCTGCCTAACTGAGTATTACTTAAAATTCTGGGCTGTCACTTTACTCTCAGACATAACATAATGTGGCTTACACTTCAACTATAGGTGCTGAATCACTAAAGAATTATAATAAAGATTTACGTACATTTAAAAACTTAAGACTGAATCTATTTTATTTTTTTTAAATGTTATTTGTATAGCTTTATTAAGAATTAAATTTTGAAAGCTTAATCCTAAATATTACCTAAATGAGTTTTTAGGAAAAACCAATATATTTATTTAAATTCATTTTTATATTCATTTTGTTTTCATACAATATATTTATTTAACTTAATAAATGTTTATACCATCTCCATCTTTATTTTATCCAAACAGAGATAAAAATTTGCTTCCATAAGTAAAAATAACTTGTACATAATTTTTATAGTCAGTATTTTTTTTTACAATTGTAAGCAATCATAAATCCTTGAAAATGTTTTGATATTTGAAATTTAAGAATATAATTTATAATATAATATAATTCATTCGGTGTGTTTTTTAAAGTTTATTGAAGCTTTTTTTGCATTATATCTGTATGGCATAAAGATGCTGAAACGATTGTAATAAACATCACAACAAATTTGGAACTTTTTACAGAGTTAATTTATTTGATATACACTAGAACCCCACTAATCCGAACCTCGTTAGTCCGAATTTCCGGATAATCCAAACCGGCGGCCTGCGCCGATTTTTTTTTTTTTAGTGCAAGTTAGAGTGAAGGATGAGCAATTAACAGTACTGTACATGTTTCTGCAACGAAAATGGTTTATTTAGGTTTTAAGTGCAGTATATAAATGTATATCAAGTAAAGTAGAGTACAGTACATTACAAATTTTAAGAAAGTTTAGTCATGTCAGTTAACTTCAATTGTTTTAAAGAAGAAAACCTGTTTGAAGAAGCAGTGCTGCGCCATCGTCGCAGAAACAATAGGTCAGTAGGTGTAGACACGGGGCTTTGCTCTGCGTATCTTAGGGCAAGATCAAATGCGGCTGCTGCGTCGGAGTGCGATACTAGCTCACTGCCGCCGGTGCCGCTTCCCTTGTTATCGTCATCGCTGCTCTCGGGCTCAGGTTCTCGACGACTCACCGCAGCTACGATGTCCTCATCTGAGAGATTCTCGTGGGTGTCGGGATCTCCTGCCACCCATTCATCCATGTCAGCATTGTTTGCGTCTTCACAACCGGGAATTTCTCTCACCAGTTGAAGCAGGGGTCCTTGATCACAACAGTCATCTGGAGAATCGACGAAATTAAGGGAAGCTTTCTCCAAGACTTTCGAATTGCCTGTTCAGTGACGCCATCCCATGCCTCAGCAGACCAGTACGCAACGTCTTTTATCGTTACTCTTTTGATTTTCTCCATTAAAGTTAGTGTAGCATCTTCTTCTAAAAGAGTGCAGAGAAACTTTTTGCGATAGGCTAGCTTCATTGCTTGGAGAACTCCTTGGTCCATTGGTTGCAACAATCTGTAACGTTGGGTGGCAGAAACATAGTCTTGATTTCGCCACTTTCAAGTTCAGTGACGTCTGGGTGAGATGGAGCGTTATCAACAAATAGGATTGCCTTATTTGGCAAGTCATTATCTTTGTTGAAGCGTTTGACTGCCGGCACAAATTGGTTGTGAAACCAAGTCTTAAATAGAGCCATGTCCATCCACGCTCGCTTTTGATTAGTGTAGTAAACCGGTAGGGACTTCATGTTTACATTCTTAAACGCCCTCGGATTTTTTGCTTTCCCAATCATCATTAATGGTAATTTATGGTTACCAGTGGCATTGCTACAGGCCATCAATGTTACCCTCTCTTTGTTCATTTTATATCCAGGGGCACGGTTTTCTTGCTGCGAAGCTAAACTTTTGTTCGGCAACGCTTTAAAGTTTAGGCCGGTTTCGTCAGCATTGTATATTTGCTGAGGAGAATAGCCTCCTTCACTTATAACATCAGAAAACTCGTCCAAATAAGCTTGTGCCGCCACATTATCTGAAGAGAGCTGCTCTCCAGTAATCGTCAACTGGCGGATACCATGACGCATCTTCCACCGGTTCAACCATCCATTGCTCGCAGTGAACGATTCATCGCCATTCATTAAATTATTTAACTGCATAGCTTTTTCCTGTACAAGAGGCCCACTTAAGGGTGTACCTTTTTCTCTCTCTTGTACGAACCACAAATAGAGAGCTTCATCAACTTTGTCAAATTTCGAAACTTTTGATGTTTGGCGATTTTCGAGAGTTTGGTTAGAGGAGGCCGTGCAGAACTGTTCTAGCTTTGCCATTTTTTTTTTTCCAGTCAGAAATCGTAGCTTTTCCTACGCCAAATTCCACAGATAGTTTTACTGCGCTTTCACCTTTATCTAAGCGATTCAAAACCTCAAGTTTCTCTTTTAAGGAACAAGTCGTATGTTTTCGTTTAGTTGCCATTGCTGTATGTTAATTACACTAATCACTAAAACCAGTCACAATGTTAGAACACAATGTCAAGTCACATTACCAAAAGTAAACAAACACTGTAATGGCCGAACGATTCAGACCGGACGTCAGACAGACACTGCGTGCGTGGCAGAGGCGGGATTAAGCCAATGGGTGGGGGATGCGCGCGACGCGCCGTTGTCTTCACGCATTGGGAACCCGCAAGGTGCTGCCACCCGACGGACATTTAGTGAACTCGATCAACTTAGAAATTACACAGAACAGTATTTATCACTGACTGCCCGAACTACACTCCCATTTACTGCCAAGTGTAGTACAGTGTTTGGTTATAAAACAACGATAGTCAGTTCTTTAGGTTATTTTTGTTACGTTTTCTTTTATTAATCGTTTAAATTAAATGTTTAGAAGCTAGAGGAATGCTTTTTTATGCTCTTTGTAGCATTGTTATGTACAAATATCACGTTAACAATGTTTAATATAACAAATTCCCCTTTATAAACCTTTTTTCGGTTAATCCGAATTTTCCGTAATCCGAACCAGGCCCGGTCCCAATTAGTTCGGATTATCGGGGTTCTAGTGTAATTTATTTTAGTTAGCTATCCTGATAAAAGAAACAATTCCAATTATACTTACAGTACTACAGTTTGTTCATACTGTATTTGCAATATGAGAGTTGAAAATTTATGTATTTTTCAAAATAATAAATTTACTGTGAACAAATTAATAAGTACATGACAATTAATATATATCTCAACAAACTTATGCACGCATTGTCATAGAACGAATGTATAACGTAACTCTTTCATATGTGACAATAATATATCAAAACAAACAAGATTATTTTACATTCCAAGTTTTTTTATCAGTTCTTTCTTGAGACCATACTTTAATTTAAAGCTTGCTTGAACAAAACTTTGTCAATGAATATAAAACTTTTAAAAATATGTATACTTGGAAATTGAATAAATAAGAAGTAATAAGTATTGCCAACTATACCAGCAATATTGCCTTGGATCTCAAAGAAGCACATTTTTTAAGATACGAGTATATATAGCTGTTGTATGATAAAAATTATAGCTATGGTTTATACACAGGAAACACTATCAACTTAAAAAGTTTTAAAAAATCATTTCAATTTAGTCCGCAAGTAAGTTTTTATAAATTTTCTTCGTACGTACAAACAATTCCTACTTAATAGTACTTCATATTTTTGAAGATTGCATGATAGCATAATATTTGTAATTTATTCAGTATTTAGAGCAAGACTTAGAAGTCGTACATTTCCTTCTACTTTTAATAGGCGAAGTATCAACAGATTAGTTAGCTGATTCATAATGAATCAAGTATTTTATTATATATAAATAGTATTAGAAATCAAAGATCTGCTTCTATTCATTTAGACATTTTATTTATTGTTATTAATAGTTTATAATTATCATTCTTAACCATAAAATATGTTTATAAATAAGATACTGTAATCAAAACTTGTGGCTGGATGTATATTTATATTTGTCTGTTGCTGAAAATAAATTATCTAAGAGATGTTGTTTAAGCATTGTTCTTTTCTTATAATTTATTATCAGACCCTTTTATTTATCTGTTTTAACACGTTCACTGCGGATGACGCACTTGTGCGTCATAACATCAGTGCGGCCAGTGCGGGTGACACACAAGTGCGTCACAGCGCATTGCTCTATTTCCCGCCATTTTGCAACGTAGAGAGGTTAGCAACCTTTGTTCTATCGACCGGGCGTGTTTGTTTAGAGGTTAGTTTTGAAAGCTGTGCACTTCGTTTTTAATTTCGATGTTTTAATTAACTGTTATTGTTTATTAAAAATGGCAGAAGGTTAAACATTGAGTGAAATTGATCGGATCGTAGATTCTAATTCTGAATATGAGGCGGAAAGTCCGGATTCTGATAATTGTGATAAAGATGACAGTGATTATGTCGTTGTACTAGTGACGAGGACAACAACGAAAATGATGTTTCCCTAAACAGTGTTGCAGCTCCTAGTAGCTCAACAGCTACAACACCTACACCAGGCAATCAATTGGAATGGGTTGACGATCCTGACTCGATCAAAACTCTCTTGTTTTCACAAAATAGCGGCCTATTTAGTCATAAATATATTTAAAATACATTTTTTAGTGTTATACTATGTCAACATGCAAAAACCGGTAAATGACGCACAAGTGCGTCACCCGCATATGTGATCGATGTTGTGCTATATGCTGATGACGCACTTGTGCGTCATACATTTTTTTTTAGAAAATGTATTTTTTTACTATATAACCTCTTTTTAGATGCATTGATGCATAAAAATAATAAAAGTGAAGCAGAATTATTATTTTTCATATTTCAGCAATGGCCCACACACACTTAATTTTTGACCAGCAGTGAACGTGTTAAAGACTTGCTTAGTTCCTCTCCTCCATGAAGGTTCGTTCATGAAGGAACATTCACATTCATGTTTCATCTCAAATTGGGTCTTCCTCTTCATTTGTCTCCTCCCCAAGGATTTTAGCATGCTAATAATCTTCCATTTGGCATGTATGCCACCAATGTGTGAAACTCAGTAACCTTGAGTTACTCTCTGTGGCGATGGTCCTTATTCTATCTCTTTTTGATGTGATATTCAGCTATCTTAGAACCTAATCTCCAGGTCTTGTGGTTTGCTTTACTTAAAATCATCTCAGTTTAAATTACTCAGCTAAAAGTGATGGTCTGTAGTTATATCTCCCTATTCTTAATTTGGTGACTGAGCGCATCATGAATAGCATGAGTCGACCTCGGGATCTGCTCTAACCACCCATTTTCACTCAGCACTGCGCCTTGAGTATGTGAAAGTTGTAAACTTATTTTTTTGCTTTTTAACACTTCCCAAACGAAAACCATGCCTGGTACGGCAAGCTACTTTTAACGGATTTGTGTCATAATAATTTTGATAAGTTAGGTACGAAGTACTCAGGTACTGTGTACTACTATTGTGATCAATACAAACTTAGTAGATTGTTAAATATGCTTTTGGACCTCTTTATGTCTTTGTGTATTCTTTGACAAGAAACAAGATTTAGTTTTTAATTGGAAAATTGTACAGGAATGAATATTATAATTTTAATAAGTGTTGTCTTTTTAGTTAAAACGTATATATAATAGACGGTGCATTTGTAAGTTGAAAATACAATAGTATCATGAGAAATAGAATTTGACAAACCAGCAATTTTTAATCTGCGTGGAAATGTTTAAGATAATTTGAAAGCTTACAAGGAAGAAGCTCTTATTTATTTCTCAGTAACAGAATCTGACAACAAAACAAAACATGTGCAGGCAGCAAGATTGAAAAATGTATAAGGAACTGAGAACTGCAAATATACAAAACATTGTCTTCTGATGATGAAAGTACTGAAATCAGTTTGTCCATTCTCAAAGGTTTGGAAGAACATTGCCTTACACAACATGGGTATTTTAACTTTTTTATCACAAAAACAAAAACCTTATGAGTTTTTTTTTAAATTTTATCCAGCTCTTAGAAGAACAACTTTTTATTCTTTTATGTTGATTAGTTTTAATTTTTTCCTTGCCTAAGAACAAAATGGTATTAATTGTTGCAATGTCAGCCAACTGTTCAGCTGTGTCATTACTGAGCTACTCCCATAGTTACTTAATTTGCCTGTTTAACTATAGTTTTACAGGTGGCGGATAGTGAATGTTCCACCAGGTATGGTGGACAGCTGCGAATAAGGGGTAACCCGAATAAGCAGTCCCGGACCGAGGCGGCAGCACTGGAGGGCGTGGGAGGGTGATCTGTGGCGGGGTCACACTCAGCAAGTCCACATGAGCCCGATGATAGTGCTGTGTCATGGCGAGGAAGTGCCGCCATCAAATAAGCACTGCCCGCACTGCCTTGTACGATAGGGTTTGGGTACCCCGAAGGCTAGGAGAAGGTCACTCTGATGTAACACCGAGGCCAGGCCAACGTCTTGAAGCTGCAGTGAAAGCAATTGGCCTAGGAGAAGAAGACTCTGATCACAAACTCCTGGCCCTCCAGGTTGGGGGTTGGGCGCTGGGCTGACAACCCGCCTCATAAAAAATCACAATGTTACGAAACACCAACAAAAAATAGCCTCGGAAATTGGACAGGAAAAACGGATTAAGACCCAGCTTAGTTTAAAACGGTTATGAATTGGCACTTGGAATGTAAGAACATTAGCAATACCTGGAACTAGTGACATATTAGCAGAAGAACTGGATAAATACAAAATGGACATCGTAGCACTACAGGAGACCCGATAGCCCTTGGCAGGGAGGATAAACACAAAGAAGTACCTGATCTACTATAGTGGCTGTGAAGAAAATAGGTTTTATGGAGGAGTAGGTTTTGCAATAAAGAAAAAATTAGCTGAAGCGGTGATACATTTTGAACCAGTAAGCAATAGAATGTGCAATATTAGAATAAGAGGAAAATTTAATAACTTATCTTTAGTTAGTATCTATGCTCCAACGGAAGAAGCAGATGAAGACGAAAAAGATGATTTCTATGATCTACTAGACGAGTTGGTGGGGAAGTTATCAAATTTTGATACCAAAGTTATATTAGGAGATGCAAATGCTAAGATAGGGAGAGAGGAGATCTGGAGCCCAGCGATTGGAAAAGAAAGCCTTCACCAAAACTCCAATGATAATGGAACAAGATTAGCAAGCTTCGCCCTGGCAAATAACTACAAAATATCAAGCACGATGTTTCCAAGAAAGGACATACATAAGTACACTTGGACATCACCAAATGGAGTTACCAAAAACCAAATTGATCATGTGCTAGTTGACCAAAGACATAAAAGCAGCATAACGAACGTTAAGAGTGTTAGGGGGGCAGAATGTGGAACTGACCACTCATTAGTTGTAGTGAAGATGACACAAAGAATAGCTACTCAGAGACGAAAAGAGGAAAGACTTATAGACACCGAGAGTACTGGGTATATAACAAAGAATTTTATGCCATCTTCATTGACTTCCAAAAAGCTTACGACAGCATTGACAGAGAAAGATTATGGGTACAGTTAGAAAAATTTGGGGTCCCCAGAAAACTGATAAACCTGTCTAAAATGAGTGTTACCGAGTCAAGATGCTCCGTGAGAATAAATGGACAAAACAGCGAAACCTTCAAAGTAAACTCAGGAGTCAGACAGAGGGATGGCCTTTTCCCAATATTATTCAACATGGCTCTAGAGGAGGCCCTTCAGAAGACAAAAGAAATGAACCTGGGTGTTAAAGTCGGAGGAAAACTGAACATTCTAGCATTTGCAGATGACGTAGCTATAATGGCAGAAAAGCTAGAGGATCTAACTACGCTGACCAAGGTCTTCATAACAGAAGCAGAAAAAATAGGGCTGAAGACAAACGATCCAAAAACCAAATTCATGCACTTTACAAGAGACCAAAATTACACCCAAGACCCCCTACGAGTTGATGGTCATAAATTCGAACAAGTACCAGAATTCAAATACCTCGGAGTCACAATTTCAAATAAAAACAGAAGAAATTGAGATACAGCAAAGAATAAATTCAGCCAACAGATGCATTTATGCATGCAATAGATTACTATCTTCCAAGTCATTGTCACACAAAACAAAAATTAGGTTGTACAAATCAATAGTCATCCCAGTTTTGCTCTATGGATCTGAAACGTGGATACTAAATAAGAAAGAAGAAAAAAAAACTAATTGTCTTCGAAAACAAAGTCTTGAGAAAGATATATGGGCCCACATATGACCAAGGGGAGTGGAGAAGGAAACATAACAGGGAGATTAGAGACCTGTATAACGACACAGACATTGTGAGTGAGGTCAAAAGTAGAAGACTAAGGTGGGCTGGGAATGTGTTGAGAAGGAGAGAAGAGTCCCAACTAAAGAAAGTTAGCAAAAATAACCCTGAGGGAAGGCGACCTCGTGGGAGGCCAAAACAAAGATGGTGGGACCAGGTTAGGCTAGATATACAGCGAGTTGGAGCCATGGAAGAGAATGCAGAGGACAGGTCAATCTGGAGAGGCTTTGTTGGTGCGGCTAAATATCACCTGCGATATAGATGGCCCTGGGAGTAAGAGTAAGAGTAAGTAACTATAGTTTTATCTTTATCTTATAAAATTGTATTTTTTGTAGACCGTTTGTTTCTTTATAAGAGTATTATTATTATAATAAAATGAGCTAGCTAAGCCAAACTGGAAATATTTGTCTACATGAACTCAATGTTTAAGTTTTTGCCTTTATGGACATAGCACTAATTTTTTTTGGAGATTGTAGGCGATAATTTCCATCCTTGGTCCTCTTAATACCGACACGGCATCTGCTCAATGGTTGCCATCAACGTGGCCATTACAAGAGAACTCTGGGGTGTCCATGTTGCATGTTAGTCAAGGTTCAGATGCTGTGTAGTGAAGAGAACTGAGTGTCAGGCTTGTCAGTTAGCTGAAAATCAGAAACACTACGTGGTTCGGATTCCACGTAAAGCTGTAGGTCCCATAGTTGCCCTGGCTATTGTGCTATTAATAAATAGTCCTTTCTGAGCTAAGTCGAACTCAGATAGTAACAATGACTACACTCGTTCATCTACACTCATTCGAAATCCATATTTGCCCATATCTTTTCATTCATTATTATTCATCTCTAAGACGCCGATCATAGAGATATGGGCGAATATGAGGCATGAATGGGTGTAGATGAACGAGTGTAGTCATTGTTACTATCTGAGTTCGACTTAGCTCAGAAAGGACTATTTATTAATAGCCCAATAGCCAGGGCAACCATGGGACCTACAGCTTTACATGGAATCCGAACCACGTAGTGTTGGTCTGATTTTCAGCTAACTGACAAGTTTGACACTTAGTTCTCCTCTCCACACAACACCCGAACCTTGACTACCATTCAACACGGACACTCCAGACTTCTCTAGTAGTGTCTATATTGATGACAACCATTGAGCGGACGCCGTGTTGGTATTAAGAGAACTGAGCATGGAACCTATCGCCTACAATCTCCCAAACACTTTGTCCCCAAGTAGCTGAGTTACAGCACTGCGCCACCAGTGCCTAACTTTATCTTTATTATCTGTTAAGTTATAAATCTGTTAACTTTATCTGCGCCACCAGTCTTTATCTTTACGATCGGCGTCTTAGTAATAAATAAATAAAAAACATAATTTTATGAATAAAGTGATATTATTTATCATTTAATTCACTAAAAAATCGTGAAAGCTTCATATATTTGGAATTGTGATAGGAAATTTTTATACAATGATAGTAAAGCTTGAAAAAATAAATATTTTGAAAATTGTTCTGTGATATTACTTACAGCCAAGCTGCCTCCAAGATTAGTTTTAAGTTGTTTTATGCTCTTGAATTTTGAACATCATTATGTGTAATGTTATGTTTCAGACATTTGCTCATATTTTTTTATATTTATTACAAAATGTCTGCGATGCAATGAAAATGGGCTAATACTTAGGAATTTATTATAGCCAAGCACTTTTGGAGGTAAATATTAAGAGAAAATATTGTTAAGACCACAGATAATTTGTGGAATAAAATATAAAAATACAAAAGAACGTTCATCCTTCTAAGAGAGGATATAATCACATGAGAAAACTGTCATATTCTGAAAATTCAGTTGACCAGGTTGAGATGAATGAATGGTATTTTATTTTTATCAGGTTGGGAACAGTGCAGGTAAGTATGATTAGGCCAAAAATGAACAAGAAACTGAATTGATCATGTAAATACTAGAGATAATAAATACTTCAGTTGTTTTTCCAAGTCTGCTTTTACTAAATGTCAAAATAAGCCTGAGACAATTGATTTGCAAAAATAAACAAAGTGTGGTTATATTCATGATAAACAATCTCTATGTCCACATTATAGTAAATCGTTCAATAAATTAAATCATTTAGCATCAATGTGTAAAATTCAAAAAAAATGACAATACACAATGAAGAGTTGAAAAAGCCAGGACTTATCTTTTAGTTGCGAGGAAGATACAAGTGTGTATGTTAATTCAGTGAATTAGTCTTCTGATGAAGGTAAATCTTGGAATGAAGGTGTCAAAGTTGAAAGTGTAAATGAACAATTAAAAAACTGGATTATGGTGAAGAGGTAAATATTCTTCTATTCTCATTTATCAAAGGCAATTAATATCTAGTCTTTATCTCAAATGTACCTGTTTGGGCGGGTAGGTCATCTCCACTGTACATGTTTGGGTGGGTGTGTCATATCCATTGTAGTCTTTGGGCAGGTGGGTTATCTCCACTGTAGTGTTTGGGTGGGTGGGTCACCAATCAATCACATTGGAGAACAAATTCCATTAATATTATAAATTAGAAAAATGCAATATTAGATTGCAGGCTTGGAAGTTTTACAATAGAACCGTTGGAAAAATTAATTGTTTGGTTGAAAGTAAAACAAAACTGCATGATGTTGAGTGTGTGACAAGTGTGTACAGGATTGTTAACACGGTTTCTGATCTCATTTTAATACACCCAACTACAATGTTTTTTTTTTTTTTTTTTTTGGACAACAGAGATGCATTTTATGACTTTATATAATGGTTCATATTCAAGGAGGTTGTGAAAAGTCAGATGGGAAGATATACCCCAAACCTTCTAGCATCAAACTGGTTTACAGCTTCCCTGCTTTCTTGTTCTCACATAGACAATAATCTTTACTTGTGGTTTCATTCAGAAGTGCAGAGGTATCAACAAATATTGAATATGTCTCTAACTCTACATTTTTTTCAGTGACTTTTGTTATGTTGGGTAAAAATCTCCTTAACTGTGTATACAGGTCATTCCACTGGCCAGTTCCAAAGTGGTTGTTTCAATTTATTTCCTATTATACCTTATATGCGATTCTACTACTGTTTTGTACACTGTCAGTTGTTTTCAGGCCTCTTATCCACTTAATCCTCTTCACTACATAAATTCCAGATGAAAGCTGCACGTATGTGTATGTGTAGCTTCTGTACGAAATCAGTCCACAAAAGGTCAGCATCAACATCAAACCCAATTCTTTTCTATGATTTGCCAAGAGCTTTTGACATAGTTCACCACTCTGTTTTATTGGATCTTTAATTGCGCTCATGTAGTGCCAAAGTCCATAACAGGCACTTGAGACACATCCTCAAACAACTATCATTATAGTACACACCTTATACGCTAATGTGAAATTTTTACTAAAAAGTAGTTGCCGGTTACAGTGGTATACATAAATCATCAATTGTTTGATTTTACATTGTGAGGTTGATGAAGTAAAGTTCCAACTCACAAAGATTTCTTTTTTAGTCATCTCTCTTATGTAACACTCTCTCTCTACATATATATATTGTATGGTTTGTTGTCAGCTATCATTTGTTAATTAAAAAGCTGCAATGTATAGTTGGATAAATATCCAACAGTAATGATTGTATATTCATTGATTATAAAATGTAAAGTGATCTCCTGACACAAAGCTAAGTCCAATCCGTCGAGCCATCTAAGACCTGCCTCACTGATTCTATTTATGCTGACCAATCCCTCCGTAACGCAGGGGGCACTCTGTAACTATGTGATCCATTGTTTGGATGGACTACCCGCAATCACATGACTGATCTACTGTCAATCACCATTTATACTTCCAGTAATTGCATCTGCCAACGCCAGTTTGGAACCGATTCAAGAGTGTCCACTCCCTACAAGGGAGGTTCATCCCACATACAGTTCAATACCTGTCAATACGGATTGTTAATAAGGAACTTATTATGTCCATAAAAACTGTTCCACGCTATGGCCCAAGCTGGTATTGGGTGAGAAGTTTGATCTGCACAAATAGAATGCAGTACGTAGAGGTGGGTTTCAAGATTTTAAGTGACCGTTCTGACGTGGGAGATCCTGTATAATGGGTAGATGCGGGGCATTCAAAATCTTATTGAATTCTTTGCGTAGCGCCTCCTGACGTCTTAGCTCTGGAGCAGCTATATTGCAAAGCACTGTGAGCCAAGGAAGTGGAGTTGACATGAGAGTGCCACTAATAGATCTCACGATCCTATTAAGTTGGACATCGACTGCTTTAGTGTGAACACTATTTTAGCCATACGGGACCACTATATTCAGCAGCTGAATAGACCAGTGACAAAGGAGTTGTACGCAGGACATGTGCGTGGGCTCCCCAGGTTGTTCCAGCAATATAATGTAATACATTCCTGGTTTTAATTTTAGCGGCTGTTTTTTGAAGATGGCTTTTATAGGTCAGTGATCGATCTAACGTTACTCCCAAGTACTGTGGATGATCATTATGATGGAGTTTTACACCATTTAGGAAGATGTTCAGTTTTCGATTAGCCAGTCTGTTACTTAAGTGGAAGCAGTACCTAACAGACCCCTGTGGCAGCCCATCCTTCAGCTGATTAAAAGAGCTTTCTCACAAAACTTTTTATGTGACTATTATTTTAAAAATTGTTCGTTTGAACATTTTTGATGGCCATCATTTTGAATTCATACTTTAGAAAATTTAGATTTTTTTTGTAGGTTGCCTTACTATTATTAAGATGGATACTACATTTCAAAATTTAATGTTTTATGGTTTTTGATAAAAAAAATTTTTTTAAAAACAAAATGGCTGCTCTGTGAGTAACTGAGGACTTTCCGATGATTTAAATGTGATATTTAGATTCGATCTTAACCCAGAATCAACACCTCAATAGGTTGGTAGAGAGTTCTGAAACAACCTATATGTTGATATATTTATTTTATAGTGCATGCTTTTAGCTAAATCTTAGTGTATTTACATATGAATGAACACTATAGTGTTTATAAAACATTATGTGGAAGTGTTTGAATATTATTGTTAACATCATAACCTATTGATAACTTTTTGTATTGTTTGCAATTATCGAAGAACAGTAATTTATTTGTCCTAATGTGATATACAATGTGTACAATTTTTGAAACTAGATAAAATTTGTAACATTTTGGCTATCTCGTATTTCTTATTTTAACACAATACTGCTTCCATGGAGTATCCCCCTTTTCACGATTTACATAAAAGAAATTCCAAATGTTACATACCGCGAAAAAAGAAAACAATTTTTTTTATGATTTACGTTATATGACAGCCTATATGTTTATGAACATACTGATATAACAAATATAAGAAGGTTTACCGTAAATAATTATTCTGTATAAATATTATAACTAGCATTTTTTTACCTTTAGAAGAAAGTAACTGCCAACTCGAGGGTTAAGACAAGTTTGATCTTGAATCCTTTTGTTAACAACTTTGTTTAAATCATATTTAACAAAATATATTCCTCATTTGACCGAGAAAGGTGATATCGTAGCAGAAATGCTAGAAGTAAGGGGCTGATGCCTAACTAAGAAATTCACTAGTTATACTTTATGAGAAGGAAAAAAAGTTATGAAATAGTTTATTAGCATTTCCATTAATAAAATTGAAGACTTGAGAGGATGGCAATTACTCATGAGTCTGTTTCTAAAATGCACCTTAACTATCCAAATATTATTCATGGGTGAACACACAACAGAAGACCATCAAGCAGTGCTAGGGAGGGTAAACAACAGATAAAATAAATATTCTCAAAATATGTATCAAAATAATACTATTTAACAACACTTGTTTTCTTTCTATACATTGAATTGTCAAGAGTGTACAATCAATTAGGCATCAGCTCATTACTTCTAGCATTTCTGCTACGATATCACCTTTCTCTGTTGTTTTTTTGTTCTATATGTCTCTTACTACTGCTTTCACATGTTCAAATATTCAATCTCTAATCTGCTACTCTTTATTTAATAAATAATGGTATCATTATATAAATTATATACTCTCAATAGATGGAACAAATGTTGATAAAATAGACGATTCCATAATGTACATAAGTTTATTGTTACAAATATATTCTTATACAATAATGAAACAAATGAATTATAAAAAAACTTAGCATCCATGGTAAAATATCAACAACGCATGTACTGTAGAGTATCATACACATCCCTGGTCTGTCTTTACAGCCACCTGAAAAAAGTGTGAATATTAAAATAAGCAGATAATCAATCTAAGTGCACTAACAGAAAATGATTTACTACTCCTACCTACGTAAATTCTCTTACACGGTCTATATGCTTGCAGACTAAGTGTAAGTGACCATAGCTGACTAAAATAAACTACTCTTGACCTTCGTTTTACAGAATTACAATAAGATTGTATAATTTAATATTTTAAATCACAATTCTAATTACTTCAGAGCTTACAAAACACGGTTTTTTTGTATTTCAATACAGTTTGTTGCAGAATAAAGGATATAACAAACAATCCATTTAACTTCATTAACTGACATATTTTCTTAATACCAATTTATGATCATTCTACTACAAAATAAACAATAATCTCTCAAATTAAGGACTTACTAAAATATTAATTAAAAACACTTAGTGTATATTATGTACATCGATTGTATGCTTATTTGTGTTTATGCACTTGCAAATTGATATATAAATTGATGAATAGGACTTGGCTTTATGTCAGTGAGCATGTGAAACTAATTGGAGTCCAGGTGTTATTAATGTCAAGGCTATTGTCTCTATGAAATTGTTAGTATTATTTTTAAACTATGACACCTATTCTGTACTCCATGCATATGAATAAAGTCTTCTTCTGATTCTGATTTGTTATGGAATAATTAATATTGAATGTGCCAAAATTTAAGTTCCCAATGGCAACAAAGTTGTGGCAGTTTCTTGTCATATCAGCTTTTAGATTATTTCCTTTAAAGTATTAATCTGTACGAGGAATTATAAAGACCATGTATGTAATAAAGGGGCGAACCAGTACAGAAGAAGGTGAATGTAGTATCAGTAGATAAATCTTCCAATACACAATCATGTTGGACAAACAATACAAAATTGTTATTGCATAAGGGTGTAGTCCTCACTTAACCGTAATCTGTCTTAATTTTACCATAAGTAACATTAACTTAAATAAAACTTATATAAAAAAGTGTATACTTACAACAGAACAACAAGTGCATAAGAGCACATCATCACTTAGCTGCAGCTTCAGCCAATTCTCTTTCAACGATCTTGCGGTATTCATCAAAGCCTCCCTCTATGCTCTTAACACTGCCAGAACCGCAGACCCACAGTTCTTTACACACCATTCGGATTAGTCTCTCATCGTGAGAAACTAAGATCACCCCACCCTGTAAAAGAGTTGTCTATTACATAACTAATTGCTGATTCATGTTGGGATGTTATAAGTACAACAAAACACACTTTCCCAATTTCTTTCTTAATTTATTTGATTATCAAATAGTTCTCCTTTGGTAATAACTGATTATTTGTTTGTGGTGAAATGGTTAACAATCCTGCATTCTGCAGTGAACTAGGTGTTCAGGTACAAGGCAAGATTCTATAACAAAAATTGGAAACAAATACTGAGACAGCTTGACTGAAATTTGTATTTCCAACTAGGAAATATAAGGGCTGATACAAAACAATACATTTTTTTATTATATACAGTACAACCTTGCTTTACCATTCATATTCGCCTTAAAATACCAACAACGTTTCGGCGTCTCATATGTAAGAATGTACGAATATCTGGCTGTCCATGTCATCTGGCCCGACTGTCAGACGAACATATTTTTTTTTTTTAGATAAAATAACAACTACAAGAAAGCACTGTTCAGCCAAGCAATTAGATGAATAGTAAGCAACATCTTAAATATTGCAGGCACAGTTTTTTTTAATTTGACGTGCATTACCGGTTGTCAATGCATAATGTACCCATTGACTTGCTGGCAATTTGTTTACTAATGTAACTGTGCGACTGGAAGAATCCATTTCTCTTATAGGGAAGTGGAAGAGATCATTACGTACACACCTTTGCATTGTCAGTCTTTGGTCTACTATGGCGGAGTGATAACACATTCTTGTTCATTTAAAAGATGAAGTTACTAAACATCTTTTAATAATCAATAAAATTATAATGTATAACAAGTTATTATCTAAATACTATACAGTTACTTAACATGGTTTTAGAATTTTAAATGTGTAAACACAGTTGTTTTTAAAAACATGTCTTACAAGACACAATATTTCGACAATATGTAGTCGGTCATGTTTGTCTTGCCAAAATTTGACATGCCTTCGCAATGTTCGTTGCAAGCAATTTTAGGTGCTCCTCTCTCTTGCCATCCAATACACGATATTGAATCTGTTTTTTTAGAAATCCAAGTTTTTTTGTGACTCATTTTTCATCCGACGACATATGTGACTTGACCTGCCACCACATAACCGAGGTTGTACTGTACTATATTAGATGTTAGTTCATATTGGCTTGATGGCATTTTGTTTGGTGTATTTTGCAGCTTGATAATAAATAATTTGCATTGCTTTGGACTCTGCTTGAGTCACCAATTTACAATTTTAAAATACTATGTTAAAATCTATGGAAAATTCTGCTGATCATAAATTGTTGGATTTTTATAATTTTGAATATATATATATATATATATATATATATATATATATATATATTTTAGGATGTAATAAAATTAAACTGAGTACCCTTATATTTATTTTTATTAAAAATTCATTATACAACATGTTTCGACTTTCTGGTCATTTTCTAGTAAGAATATATACGTATTATATATATATATATATATATATATATATATATATATAAAATACGTAAAGCTGGGAAAGAGAGGAATTACCAGAGCATTGGACAGAAGCAACTATAGTACCGATGTATAAAAAAGGCGAAAAAACAAATTCAGAAAATTATAGAGGAATATTACTACTAGACTGTACCTATAAGATTTTCTCCAGGATAATATATAACAGATGTAAAGAACAATTAGAGTAGCAACTAGGAGACTATCAGGTAGGATTCAGACCATGGAGAAGTTGCTCAGATAAAGTAAATTGGAGAGATAGGACGTCACCAAACTTACCTTAAAAGACAAGTTCACTAAAATCAGAGTAGTAGTCACAAACAAAAAATAAACACAATCTCACAAATTTTCAATACCACTGGCATTTTCTTTAAGTAAAAAGTGAGTGAGTGAGTGAGTGGGTGTGTGCGTGCGTGCGTGCGTGCGTGCGTGCGTGCGTGCGTGCGTGCGTGCGTGCGTGCGAGAGAGAGAGAGAGAGAGAGAGAGAGAGAGAGAGAGAGAGAGAGAGAGAGAGAGAGAGAGAGAGAGAGAGAGAGAGAGAGAGAGAGAGAGAGAGAGAGAGAGAGAGAGAGAGAGAGAGAGAGAGAGAGAGAGAGAGAGAGAGAGAGAGAGAGAGAGAGAGAGAGAGAGAGAGAGAGAGAGAGAGAGAGAGAGAGAGAGAGAGAGAGAGAGAGAGAGAGAGAGAGAGAGAGAGAGAGAGAGAGAGAGAGAGAGAGAGAGAGAGAGAGAGAGAGAGAGAGAGAGAGAGAGAGAGAGAGAGAGAGAGAGAGAGAGAGAGAGAGAGAGAGAGAGAGAGAGAGAGAGAGAGAGAGAGAGAGAGAGAGAGAGAGAGAGAGAGAGAGAGAGAGAGAGAGAGAGAGAGAGAGAGAGAGAGAGAGAGAGAGAGAGAGAGAGAGAGAGAGAGAGAGAGAGAGAGAGAGAGAGAGAGAGAGAGAGAGAGAGAGAGAGAGAGAGAGAGAGAGAGAGAGAGAGAGAGAGAGAGAGAGAGAGAGAGAGAGAGAGAGAGAGAGAGAGAGAGAGAGAGAGAGAGAGAGAGAGAGAGAGAGAGAGAGAGAGAGAGAGAGAGAGAGAGAGAGAGAGAGAGAGAGAGAGAGAGAGAGAGAGAGAGAGAGAGAGAGAGAGAGAGAGAGAGAGAGAGAGAGACTCTGAAATGGCTTCCACTGTTGCTGGGTAGGTGGCTGTGGTGGGGGTTGTACATTCATAGAGCAACACTCAGGTATAGATGCAGTATTTCAGTTAGCATATGAAGATTGCTGATGGGGAAGAGGTTGAAGGGAAGTGGTCTATCTTATGTTCAGATTAGGTGGGTCACAGGATTTTGTTATCCATTGGTGTGCTAATTCCATCCTTCGGAGTTGGGAACTATTGGCATGGGAAGGAAGGGATCTGATTACTTTAGTGGTGTAACACTGAGCAACATTTTATTATGGAAAAGAGTATGGGCAGACAGTTTTTTCAGGATTTTGGACTTTGCAATCATGTCTATGGCCATTCATGTGTTTTCGAAGGGTATTACTGGTAAGGCCAATATATTGGGCACTGGAGTTGATAAATTAGATTGGTGGAATCACAGGAGTAATTTCCAGGTATCTTATAGGTTAAGGAGGTAGTGAAGCTGGTAAAAGATGTGGCTGGGAGATGAATAAGGCAGGTTTTGCAAGATTTCTTGTTGCAAGGATTAGAACCAGGTGGTTGCTGGTCTTAAGGACAGGTCAGGATGTTGGGATCAGGTAACTTAGGATGGACCAAGATTTGGCGGATGTTTTTGTTTTGTCTGAAAGTCACAATAGGAGGTTTTTCAAGGAGATCTTTGGTGTGGGGGGGAAGCTTTTAAGATGTTGAAGCCATCTTTCAGGATTTGGTTGAGTTTCTGAGTTTCTGTAGGCCATGGTGGTAATTAGTGACAAGGGGTAAGCGTAGGGAACTGCTTTTGGTTTGGGGTTGGTTTTGGCACTGGGCTAAACGGATTTGGTTTTTAATAAGGTTGGTAGGTTAACCTCTCTTTTGGAATGCACTGACAAGTTGGTTGTTGTATTGATTTAGGTTTCTGGGAGAGGAAATGATACGTTTGGCACGGGTGGCTAGAGACTATAGGGTAGGGAGCATTTAGTGTTGTTGGGGTGACAGCTGGTATAGTGAAGGTATTGTTGTTTATTGGTAGGTTTGATGTGAATATCAGTTTGAAGGACACCGTCCTCCAATCCAATTTCAACATCAAGGAAGACTATGCGTTCAGAAGAGGATTGCCAGGTGAAATTCAGGGATGAAAAATTTTGTAGGCTTTGAAGAAAGGTTTCAAGATTGGTTTCAAAGTCAGTCCAGATCATGAAAATATCATCGATGAAACGAGGCCAGTAGAGGGGTTGGATGGGTTGTTTTTAAAGGAAAGTCTTCTCCAATTTCCCCATGAACAGGTTGGCATAGGAAGGGGTCATGCGGGTACCCATAGCGGTACCCTTAGTTTAGTTTGAAAGGGGATATACAGTTGGTCCAGCCAACCCTTGCAACGAAGCCTGAGGCTTTTTGTGCCAATCCCGGTGCCTAATCGTCGTAAAGCTGGCAATCCTTGACCAGGTCAAGGAGCTTCTTCACTAGATTAGTAATTTCCGACTGTCCCAGAGGTGAGCCTTCAAAAAGTACTCTTCTCCTGGCACCAAGAGCCTCACACTCCAGGACAATGTGTTCTGCCGACTCTTCGTCCTCCCCACAGAGGCGACAGATAGGATCCTCCGTAAAGAGTCCCACTGTTCTTAGATGCCTCCGGAATTTGCCGTGACCGGTGATGAGTCCCACCACCAGCTTGACGTGCAATTTACTCAACCCAAGAAGTGACTTTGTTAACTTCTGGGAAGGATTTCTGACAAGAACCTTGCCGAGTCTTTGCCCTGGGAACCGCCGCCATCTTTCCAGATGTCTGGCGCTGACCCAGTTTTTGATTGCTGTTTTGACAGCTGCAGCCGAAACGCCGCAGGCCGGCTCAGGACCAATGAAGGGCTTGAGAGCACCTTCCCTAGCCAAGGCATCGGCCTGCTCGTTGCCTTCTAATCCCCTATGTCCTGGGATCCATTCCAGCAAAACCTGATTTCTTTAACCCAGGATGCTGAGGGACTCCACACATTCCCAGACTAGACCAGACGAAACCTTCCAGGAGTCAAGAGACCCTAAGGCCGCCTGACTGTCTGAGAGGATGTGGATATGTTTCCTGCAAACCCCTCTCTCGACCACCTGGGCGGCACAATGAAGGATTGCGGCGACTTCAGCTTGGAAAACGGTGCCATACGCTCCCAGGCTCACGCTAGTGTTGGTCCTAGGGTCGCCAGTATAGACACCAAATCCAGCTCTGTTGCCCATTCTTGACCCGTCTGTGAACCATACAATTGGGTCGTGAGAAGAAACTGGGCTACACCGTCCCAGTACTCCCTCGACCTGAAATCCACAGTATAGGGTCTGGTGAAAAGATACTTAGTCCCAATGAAGTCAGACTTCATTGAGAGTACCTCATCGTTTACTAGATTGACCACTGAGGAGTGACCTGTACAGGACCCCCTCAAGTGGCCAGTCAGTTGAAGCCTGTAAGCCGCCGCCCGAGCCTCCCCAATAATGAAGAGATCAAGGGGCGGCAGGTTAAGAAGAACCTCCAGTGCAATTGAAGGGGTCGACCTAAAGGCCCCTGTCATGCACATGCAGGCAAGTCTTTGTAGGCTAGAAAGCCTACCCCGGACAGTTACCTGATTGATCTTAGGCCACCAGATCAAAGCCCCGTAAATAATTTGTGGTCTGATGACCGCTGTGTAAAGCCAGTGGCAGACATGGGGTAACAGGCCCCATGTGGAGCCCACACAGCGCCTAGTGGTCATGAAGGACCATTTAGCTCTGCGGATGACTTTATCAAGGTGCAAGTTCCATGTCAGTTTCTGATCAAGGATTACTCCCAGATACTTAACCGACGATGAAACAGGCAGAGACACTCCACCAAGGGCCAGGCCTCTGAAGGAGCCCTGAACCCTTTTCCTGGTGAAGGGGACAATTACTGTCTTGGAAGGGTTTATTGCAAGCCCTTCTCGTACACACCAGGAGTTCACTGCTTCCAGACTATCGTTCATGATGTCCGTAACCGTGCCCTGATACTTTCCACGGACCAATAGGACAAGATAGCGTCCGCATAGCCCTGTATGAAAATACCCTTTTCCGTGAGGCTGACTAGGAGATCATCCACCACCAGATCCCACAGGAGGGGTGAGAGGACTCCCCTCTGCGGGCATCCTCGGCTCGCAGAAATCTCCACCACCTCACTTAGAAGGGTTGCTTGAATTCTTCTGCCCCGTAACATGTGGTCGACCCACCTACAAATGGTGGGCTCTACACCACGTTGTCCCAGCGCACGAATAATTGACTGATATGAGGTGTTGTTGAATGCCCCTTCAATATCCAAAAAGGCTCCTAGAGCAATTTCTTTGTTCTCCAGGGAATGTTCAAGGTGACTGACCAAACAATGGAGGGCGGACTCGCAAGACTTCCCCAGGAGATACGCATGTTGATTTCGATGTAAAGGGGAGTCTTTAAGCGCCCCTTCTCGAATGTGGAATTCTACGAGTCTCTCCATGGTCTTCACCAGAAACGAGGAAAGACTAATTGGCCTAAAGGATTTGGCGTTCGTGTAGTCGCCACGACCCCGCTTAGGAATAAACACTACTTTGCTAACTCTCCAGGACTGAGGAATATACCCGAAGGCAAGACTCGCCCTGAAGATTTCGCAAAGTAGAAAGTGGAGGTTCGGTGGGCCCTTCTGCAACAATGCAGAAAAGACGCCATCGCCTCCTAGCGGTACCCTTGATCTGGAGGTAGTTGATGCCAGAACTTTGGAAGTGGTTTTTTTCAAGGATGAATTGAGTCAGCTGAACTAGGAAGGAAGTGCTAGGTTTGGTGTTTGGAGGGCGTGTATTGAGGAAATACTCAATAGCAGCAAAGCCATGAGTGTGGGGTATATTGGTGTACAGTGAAGTGGCATCAATGGTAACCAGTTTGGTGTTAAGGGGTAGAGGTTGGGGAAGATTGGAGAGGAGACTAAGGAAATGATTGGTATCCTGGACGTGGGAGGGAAGTTGTCGTACTAAAGGTTGGAGTTTGTCATCGACAAAGGCAGAGATACGCTCGGTAACAGAACTATAGCTGGCCACAATAGCCCTACCAGGGGGAGGGATGGTGCCTTTATGGATTTTGGGTAGGATATAAAACTGGGGTGGAATAGGCTGTTCATTAATAAGCAGGATTTGGCTGGCGGTGGTTAGGTTTTGGTGTTTAGCATGATGAAGGAGGAGATTTTTCAGTTCTTGGTTGTGTTTTTCAGTCGGGTCGAAGTCAAGTTTTTTTTAGGTGGTGGAATCGGACATCTGATTTATTAAGAATAACAGTGGTGGAACCTTTATCGGCAGGAAGGATCATTATGCTGTCATTGGATTTTAGGGATTTTATAGCTCCGCGTTCAGCGATGGTAAGGTTCTGATCTTTAGGGAGTTGGGAGAGGAACTGAGGATCTGATACTTTTTGGAGGATGAAGTTAAGGTAAAGTTTAATAGGGTGGTCTTTGAAGTTGATGCCAGTAATTGATGCCAATAATTGAACAATAGTGGTGATGGGTCAAAGCTGGAAGGAGGTTTGAAGCGCGCTAGGCAGGTTTCAGGCAGGTTCGTAGGATTAGGGTTGAAGGCATTGTTCTAAAAAAAACATCTCCAACTTCAGGTTGCTGCCAAAGGAAATTACATCAGAGACTAAGGAGAACTGGTCTAGGTGAGAAGTAGGATTGTCTGGCCCTAGAAATTGTCCCCCTAGGCCTAACCTCTAAACCTGCCATATCTGCTATGCCTTCCTACATGCACAACAAAATCCTGGAAATATCTAATGGTCACTCCCTTCACATCCTTAAACTGCACAAAGAAGAACATAATAAAACTGTTACTGATCATATCCACCAATCCCCATCTTCTCAATGAACTTACCAATACTATTACCACTGCCAACAACCAAACTCAACCAAACCAAACTAAAAATACTTTCCAAACTCTATTTACAAACCCTCCAAACAGTTGGATTCCTTCAAAGTAGGCCTAACATTGAATCCACCTATCCTCTTATAGGCCCAAAACCTAACCTAGCTGACCTTCTTAATATACCCACACCCATTGGCCAACTCCCTGTTCTTCCCAAAAAACTGTGTACCAACTCCTCTACCAACTATATTAACCCTTCCCCCGCAAGTGTCAAACCCACGGACACAGTCAATTCTTCCAACTATGTATAACTACAAAAGTAGACATAAACAAATTTCTATAGCCTTTATAGATTTTAAAAAGGCATATTACAGTATACATAGAAAATCACTGTTAAAATTCTTAGACACCTGGGACTACGCCCAAAATTAGTAAAGATGGTAGAGTTGACAATAACAAAAACAAGGTCAAAAATCAAATTCAGAGGCCTTGTTTAACTCATCAAAATGATTTACAATACATACAGGACTTAGACAGGGGGACGGGTTTTCCTTAATACTATTCAATTGCGTACTAGAATATATAATCAGAGAGTGGGAAAAAACGAATCCAAGTTATAAATTTAGGAGCTGGAAGAAACAAAATAAAACTTAAATTCCTAGGATTCGCAGATAATCTAGCATTGTTAGCAGATAATATATCAATGACAAAGAAACAAATAAGTAATCTAGAACAACTGGCAAACAAGATAGACCTAAAAATATCACATGAAAAAACCAAAATAATAGTGATAGACCCACTAATAATAGACAAAAGGAAGACATTATTAGTAGATAATATTTATATGTATAATGAGACACTATTCAAATGTTTCTTTATGTACATGAATGAATAAAGATGATTTAATGATAAATGAACATTGGATAGACCGATTTGGAAGGAAAAAAGAACGAACAAATAAATTAGCAAAAGCACCACAACTTACAAAGAACACGTACAACAAAAAATGTTCGTCAATGAAAACAAAACTAAAACACTACAAAACAGTAGTACAACCTGAAGTAACATATTGTAGTGAGACAATATTTAAGATCCGCCAGAAAAGTAAAATTGACAGAATAAAAAAAATTTACAGACATATAATCAGGACATGCATAAATAAAAAACACTATACTGAAGAAGGTTGGAGACCAATGCCCAACAATGCAGTATATAAAGAAATAGAACCAATAACAGATTACATGAGAAAACAAAGAATATCCTACTTTTGACACATTTTAAGAATGCCAGAATAACAAAAAAAGATAGAATAACAAAAAGAATAATTGGATAAAAGATGACACATACAAGAACTTAGCCTAACAACAGATGATCTTATATATAAAACAGAAAAAACCAGAGTCCTAAAAGACAGAGATATTAGATTCAACATGCATACAGGTGTTCCCGGACCAAACAAGAAAAGAAAGATCTGGAAGAATATTGAAGAAAGATAAAGGAGAAGAATACTAAAAGCTGTTTTTTGTCAACACAACTCTTTCCATATTTCTTAACCAATTTAAACGGTTGAGGTGACATTCTTACATATGAGACGCCGACACAACGTTGTTGGTATTTTAAGGCGAATATGAAATGTTATATGAGTGTAGGATGAGTGTGGATGAGTGTAGTCTGGTTACTAACTGAGTTCAACTGTTCCTCAGAAAGGGCAATTTATTAATAGCCCAACAGCCAGGGCAACTAAGGGACCTACAGCTTTACGTGGAATCCGAACCACGTAGTGCTGGTCTGATTTTCAGCTAATTGACAAGCCTGATACTCAGTTATCTCCCCCACACAACATCCGCACAATGATCACTACCCAACATGTACACCCCAGACTTCTCTAGTAGTGTCCACGCTGATAGCAACCATCAAGCGGACGCCATGTCGGTATTAAGAGGACCGAGCATCCAACCTATCGCCTACAATCTCCCAAACACTTTGTCCCCATGTAGCTGGGTTACAGCACTGCGCCACCAGTGCCGACAATTTTGCCTCTGTTCATAGTTGTGCAATAAGGTCTTAATTCTTCAATATTTTTACCCTGAAGGCCACGGGAAGCCTCAAAAGTAAGTTTTTTACCCATAAGAATAACATGGAGAGATTTATAAATTATTTAAAATGTAAAAGCTGTTTTAAGTGTAAATAATTAAATCCATAAAATTTTAACAGCTGTTGGAATGTAAACAATGATGTTTGTAATATTGTGGAGGTAAGAACTTTCTTAATGTTAAACCAGAGAAGGTTGGAAGCATGGTTGCGTTCACATTGAACTGTTAGGGCTCCGCCTCACTGGACTTGAAGTTTTGAATTAAGGATGGCTGAGATCTAATGCACTTATTTTACTTAATTAATCTTGAGCTGCTAAACAAACATAAATGAAATTATCACATTTGCAATAGACTAAGTAATAGCATTGTGTGTTTATAGTAATAAATATGTAGCAAAGCAGGTATTGTGAGTTAGCTTCTATAAATAAATGTAATATTATGATTTTACGTGATACAGTTTACATACTTAAATATTTGAATTCAAAAGTCAAGAACTGAGGCCGAGGGTTGGCTGGGCTTGGCATGATAGTAGGGGTATCCTCTTTATTCTTATTATTTGCCATAAGAATGTTATTTATTGCTAAAGAATTGATAACTGTATTTAATTTAATGGTATTCTCATCTATTTTGCTTTCATTATAAATATACAAGTAAACTTGTACATTTATAATGATAAATATACTGAGTCGTTATCAGTCGTTTGAGCTGGGCGGACGTATACAGGCGTGTGCTCCACACTCGTGTCAAGGTCACGCGACACACGTGCATTTTCGTTCAGTTTTAACCTGCAAATTTTAAAGAATTATAGTGTATTGATAAATATATTTAATTAATTATGGCCGGTAACTGTGGTATTTGTGCTAATCCGTGCGAAGAGTGTGACAGTGTCAAATGTGTGGGAAATTGTGGAAATTACTTCCACAATAGATGTGTCTCGGCAGACGTGAAAACGAGAGGTTCGAAGAAAGAATTTATGTGTGAAACATGTAAAAAGGAGAAGAATAAATCCACCTCATCTATAGGAAGTAGTAAGACAACTCCTGGAACCGCATTGACGAAGGAGTTCCTAGTCAGTATGATGGAAGCCTTTAAAGCTGAGGTCTTTAACGAGCTGAAAATAGTTACTCAAGAGTTCGGCGAGTTTAAGACTTCGTTGACATTCTTCTCGGATAAATTGGACGAATGTACTAAACACCTGGAAGAAACACAGAAACATTACAAAGAAATTAAACAAGAAAATGAGTGCTTAAAGAAAGAAAATATTAACATTAAGCAAGAAGTGAAAGAGCTGAAGATTAGGATGCGACACATGGAACAGTACTCCAGAAAAATAACATAGAGATAGCGGGAGTCCCACAGACCAACAACGAGGATATCATTAGTGTGGTGGAGGACGTAGGGAGGGCTGTCGGAGTGACCCTGTGGCGAGAAGAGGTGGCAGCGGCACACCGAGTCCCATCATACCGTACCGAGAGGACACCGACACTGATTGTTCAATTCACCTCCCGTATTGTTCGAGATCAGTGGATCTATAAGGCCAAGGAGCATCGGAACCTGACTGCGAACATTGTCAACAAGAACTTCCCACAGCGACGGGTGTACATAAGCGAACATCTCACACTAGAAACGAAGATGCTGTTGGCACGCACGAAGGACAAATGTAAGGCTGTTGGCTGTGTGGATTAAGGAGGGCAAAGTATTTGCCAGGAAGATAGACAAAGAAAAATGTGTAAGAGTTGACAGCCTCGATGACTTGGCCAAATTGGAATAAGCATTAAGATCATATATAGTTAAATACATAGTATGGTTTTAGATCAGAAATAGGTAGTATTAGTAAACTTAAACGTATGTATGTGTGTAAATTTTTTGGGTGTGTGTGTGTGTATGTACATGTAAGGGTGCAGGAGTATGTATGTATATCCATATGAAATAAGTATGGAAATGTTAAATTTGGATAATGATTCTAGGTGGCCAACTCATTGTGACTTAGATTCTAATTTTTTTCAAGATAATATTAGTAGTATAAATTTTTTGCATGTATTTTTTTAAGGAGTATTAGAAATAAATTTAGCTTATTTGAATCTATGATAAATGCAGTAAAAGCAAAGATTAATATAATAATTTTAAGTGAGGTGTGGATTAAATCAGAAGAGGTTTCTTTCTATAAATTACCGGGTTACAATTTGTATAGTAAGTGTAATGATAGTTATGCAGCGGGGGGCGTTGTTGTATATATAGATTGTAAGTTTAGTGTTAGAGAAATAGACCTTAGAATGAAAACTACAGATTGCCTGGTATTAGAAGTAAGAAAAATAGATACATATTTCACCCTCATAGCTTTGTATAGAATGCATAGATTTACAATTGAACAATTTTTAGTTGATCTGGAAGACTTGCTTATTGATATAAAACACTACTGTTTTTTAATTGGAGACATTAATCTGAATTTAAATTGCAATTCAATAGAGCGTGAAAATTATGTAAGCTTAATGAGTAACTTCAGTTTTGTCCCGCTAATTAAACAAACCACCAGAGTGGGTTATAATTCAAAATTCTGCATAGATCACGTTTTTGTAAGACACAAAAATATAAATGCCGTTTCAGCAGCGATATTTGATGTGGGACTGTCCGATCACTACGTAATAGGCTTAAAATTACAGATAGAAAAAGAGATTGTTGAAGAACAGCCAAATTTGAAAGAGCATGTAACAACTGATTTCGACAAGGTTTTGTTGGAGCTTGAAAAATGCAAATGGGACCAGATATTGAATAATAAAGATATTAACGTATGTATAGATAAGTTTTATGATAGTGTAAATAAATGCTTAGAACATAATTCCTTGAAACGTGTTATTGACAAGAAATTTGTAAAAGCAAAGGAAAAAAGCCCATGGATCACAAACAATATTTTAAGAAAGTTAGATTTGAGAAATAAACTGTATAAGGGTGTGAAAAAGAGGCCATACGATTTAAAATTTAAAAATTATTACAATACCTTTAATACAGCGCTGACTAAGGAAATAGATTCAATTAAAAACGATTATTATCGAGACATATTCAGACAATGTAATGGAAATACAAGGGAACAATGGAAACTAATTCATAAATTAACTGGTGATAAGGAAAGAAAGCCGCTGAGTAGAATAGTTCTCGACAACGGAAGGGTGGTGGATGATAAGCAGGAAATATGTGACGAGGTAAACAATTACTTTGTTAACATTGAGCCGATAACGCCAACTGATAGCTCTGTAGTAGATACAAGCTTTCCTGGGCAATGTGGTTCATTCTTTATATCCCCAATAACTAGAGATGAAATAGAAAAAACTATAAATAGTTTTAAAAATAAAAAGTTATGTGGTATTGACAATTTATCAGTATATATTATTTAAAAAATCTCTACTAAAGTATCACATGTTTTGGAGTACATATTTAATTTAAGTTTTGAAACAGGTGTATTTCCTGAAAAATTAAAAAATAGCATAATTATTGCCATACCAAAAAAACGGAATTCAGAGCAAGTAGACAATCTAAGACCTATAAGCCTTTTGCCAGTGTTGTCTAAGGTATTAGAAAAATTAATGAAAAGTAGATTGATTGATTTCCTTAACAGTAATTCCTTTTTTTGCAATAGACAATTTGGCTTTACAAAGGGAAAATCTACTGAGACTGCACTTTTAGGATTTATAGACATAATATATGAGGCATTAAACAGCAATAAAAAAACATCGGCGTTGTTTATAGACTTTAGAAAAGCATTTGACATGGTCAACCATGATATACTTTTGAAGAAATTAGAAATGGCTGGAATAAGAGGTATTCCGCTTAACTGGTTCAGATCATATTTGATGGGAAGAAAACAGATAGTAAACATTGGCAAATTATATAGTGAGCCAAAAACTGTAAAAAAGGGCGTACCACAGGGATTGGTACTATCTGCTAATTTGTTTTTAATATTTATAAATGGCCTGTTAACACAACATTTTTACGGTAAAGTGACAGCTTTTGCAGACGATGTTGCTCTTACATACGCAAACTACGACAAAGAGATAGTGTATAATCAAATGATGCAAGACCTTGATCTACTAAATTCTTGGTGCAATTCAAATTGTATGTTAGTGAATGTATCTAAGACAAAGTACATTAATTTTGGTTTTGATAGTTTTGAGTTTGCTTATAATATCAAATTTCACGATAAAATGTGTAAAAATAGAAATACTTGTAACTGCCAAGAAGTGCAAAAAGTAGAGGATTTCACTTATTTAGGAATAAGAGTGGACCAAAGGCTGTCATGGAAACAACATATCACTCAACTGAATAACAAGTGCAGGTCAAGCATCAGAATTTTTTATTTTCTAAGACATGTATGCGATGTGGATTTATTGAGATCACTTTATTATGCACTAATACACTCAAAATTACAATATGGAATTTCTTGCTGGGGAGGTACATTCAAGACATACATAGAAAAATTAAAAATAACTCAGAATCACATAGTTCGTGTATTGCTGTTTAAACGGAGACGCGAAACAACATTTCCACTTTATCAATCTTTAAAAATTCTTCCAATGCGGCACTTGTACATATTTAAAGTATTAAGATTGTTTTATATCAAAAGTGGGCAAAACAAAAATGAAAATGTGCAAAATCCAGGCTATTTGACTCGAAATATTTCAAGGGAAAATGTTAGAAGGCCTAGAGTAAATAAAGATGTGTTTAAAAATTCCTATCTTTTTTTAGCACCAAAATTATACAATTTTTTACCCATAGAATTAAAGCAAATTATGAGTACAGTGAAATTTTCAAAAGAATTAAAAAATTGGTTACTTGATCAAAAAGATGTACAAAACATGTTTGATGTTATAAAGAAAGAAAGAATGTAAGAATGTAAGATGTTATAGTTTAAATTTAACAATCTTTAGAAAAAATAGTAAAAAGTAATATTAAGGGTTGCCTTATATATTGTAGTATGTTCTTTTTGTTCATTATTAGTATAGTATAGTGTAAACTTTTAAATATAGAATTTTAGGTTATGATTAGGAATAAAATAAATCTATTAATAGTAACACTATTTTGTTAAGTTGTTTTTTAAGGGGAATATTGTGTTTCGTTTGTATTGGAATAAGGATTGCCAAATGCCACAGGAGCCACGTTATCAGTAGAAGCAACATAATGGCTGATATTTAGTGACAGGCATAGTTGACACCAGCCATCATTACTGGAAGAGGTGGCGGTATTTATTTCCATAGAAACTGTATGATTGATTTGTAAAACTGAGGAAATATATTCATTTATTCATTTATTCACTTTTGATTCCATTTTCTTAATTTAGCTACAGTTAGCTTCGTATTTTGATCTGGGATATTTTAAATCTCAGGGTCATTGTGGTTTGTATGTAAGGGCACTAGGTACATTTACAAGATATATTTCATAGTTATTTACTTTTTTAAACATTATTGAGAAATAATTAAAAAAATATAGGATTTCTTGAATAAAAACAATCATTTTACTGTATGATATCCATGTTTTTTTAAAAATACCTTTTTATTATAACTGATTATAAAATGAGTATGGATTAAAATCAGAATCAGCACAGAGATTGCACTGTTTGGACATAAAAAAGAGCATGAAATGGTGAGTCACAAGATAATAATGACCAAACTGCGATTCGAGGAAATAATAATTCATTTCCTAATAAGTATATTTTTTAACATATAGGTTTGCACAAAAATTAATAATAATTGGATGGCTACAACATTCATTAAATAAAATACTTAATTATTTGTAATGGAAACTATAGAGCCTCTTTGGTACTAAAACAGGTTTAGAGGTTCTTGCTCAGTTTTAAATAACTATTCAAATTGATCAAATTAGATATTACTTATACAAAACTAATTTTGATTGTTGGGGGACTTTGCTCCTAAGCCTTCTTCAAGTGCAGACTGTTTTGTTGAATTTAAATGGTTGAACAATATAATGGTTTTTATATTGTATTTACTTTAGATATAATACATATTTTTTAAATAATACTTTGTTAAATTGTCATAGATATTTTCTGGTAAAGAAATTATCTAGGCAGATGTAACTTATCACAAAAAAAGTACGTATGCCTGGTTCTATGTGTTCATTTTGCCTCATTTGACGGATTTAAGGTTATTTGAGAGTTATAAAGTAATTATAATTAGTTTATAAACTACAAATTATAAACACTTCCATCCGAGTTATTTATTGTCAAGCTACTCATAAATAGATACATATTCAAGGGTTATTGAACAGAGGCTACACAAATTATTCACGAGTGACTACCTAAATTATGGATACCAAAGTTCATCAGTGCTACTCAGAGACCATGATTGATCAGAGACAGATAGGTAACAGGCAAACCTAGTAGGTCAATGCATACCCTGTTCATTACTTACTATCCAAATTGATTTTCAGTGGCTAACTTATAGTTGAATCATTTCAGACTGGTGGAACGGCCTCACGCCACTGGTCTGAAATGACAAAACTCTGAGCTTTAATTTGCTGTCTAACTTAAAATAAGTAAGCAATAATTTTCAAACTAATTTTATAGTGTCCACCACGTTATATTGTGTAAGAAAAAATTATGCTGCAGATTTTGCTGAAAATACTTGGCCTTTTATTGTAATATTTGTGTTTAAGAACACGTTTTTATGAGTGAAATTGCACGTGAGTCGTCTTTATCCTGTCACTGTAGCGAGAATAATAATAGTAAAATAATTTCTTGTGGATGGATGACAGTTTGATTCATTGTAATTATTCTATCATATCCTGGTAACTACACTCTAACGGGATATGATAAACTATCAATGGGATGAAATGAAATTTGGTAAAATAAAATTACATTTGCACTTTAAAATAACTAAAACTTCATACATTATTACAATAATACTGCTAACATCCTTGTGCAAAGAGCTTATATGGACATATGCCTGTGTGTACGTTCAAGTTTGTAAGACCTTTACAGGGGTAAACAATTTTTAGCAGATGGCTAAAATGCTTTCACACAAACAATTCTAAAAGCTTATAATTTACTAAATAAATAATGCAATATTTTCAAAGACAACTACTACACCTAAGTTCCATTGAAAAGTCAAATTTTAGCTAATAAAACCTATTCACCGGAATAGTTAACAAATAATGCTGTGATGGTGCTCTCTCATTCAACTGCCTTATCGAATTAGTTAGATCATTTGCTCTTTGATAGCACCCAGAGTCATATTAAGGACAGTTAATCCAACATTTTCACTTTGGTAATACTGCAGTATAAGTGATTTGTCACATCAGTTAACTGACCTCTGTACTTTTAAACACAAACACGGCAGAAGGTTATCGTGGTTTGAGAAACAGCAAAATGCATTATTATTGGAAGATGACAGGTTTTTATTGGAGAAAGTAAATATAGTGATGTGGTTATATCAGCTATACTTAAAGTGACATAATTTATAATATATCATTAACTACTCATATTTTAGATGGTTCAGAACTTTGTTGATATTATTGTACACTTTTATGAACAAAGGATGTAATGTACTGTCCTGTTTGCACATTACGATTGTCTCCCTCGGACAGTTCAGTCTTTCTCTCTGTGTTCCATTTAGTTTTAGTCTTTGTGTTCATTTTCTGTGTTCCATGATTTCATTTTCTGTGTTCCTTGATGTCGACAGCAAGCTCGCCATTCTAGCTTTGCAGCCGACACAACATGTTTTGCAGCTAGAAATGTTTAAGTAAAAGTTCGTAAAATTGTTCACTTTTGTAACGGTTTGGTTAAAAATATTGTTTATTGATCTCTCTCATTCTCTTATGTGTGTTGTTTCAGTTTTTAATAAAGCTGTTGCCTGTTTGTGAAAATGTTTTTATTTTCAGCAGGTCTAAGTTAGGCCCAAGTGCCGATGTAATTGTAATTGTGATCATGTATTTCTATTCATTATATTATTTTATCCTGTTAAAACTGATTTTTAGATGTAATTAAATGTTGTATTTTATTTGTTTTATAGTAAAGTCAGTATTCATTTTCAATGTTTATAACTATTTCTCTTGCTCAGTCTAGCAAACTGTTCATGCAAAAGCCTGTCACTGCAGGACATTTTCTTTTTAATGCCTAGTCATGTAAAATGGTTTTACTTTGTTCTTTATTATTTTTGCTTAAATAATTTGTTTAACCAGTTGTACTTGGTTTCTTTTACTTTGGATTAAAAAATTCTCTTTTTAGTAATTGTGCACTTTCTGCTCTTTAAAAAAAAAAAACTTATAGTTTGTTCATAATTAAAGTTATTTTTTGTTTTTCTCACTCTTTTATTTATTTATTTTGTTTTCTCGCTTTTTATGGAGCTGAACTAAAATATTTTTTGTGATGTGCTGTTACTTTAACCCTGGCTCCATGGTCGGAGATTGATGCACGGGCACCTGCATGGCTACTGACAGCATTTTTCTGGAGGCACAGCGTGGTACCAATGGGCTGGGCGAATCCTCTACTATTCGTACCAGATGGGCTGCCACCGTTTCCCCCTTTCCACGCTGTTCATCCATTGGCCTCCAGGATGAAGACATCAACATGCAAGTGACCCAAACCCAGTTATTTTCTGGCCTTTCCGGCCCCCAGCTATAAACTTTGTTGAATAATTTAAGTGTCACCTGTTATGTGTAGAAATTGTCATCAGTGAAGTGTTATCTACCTGTGAAGACATGTTTTGATTTTTAAGAACTGTAATTTTAAAGCGAGATATATTTTTATACTTTAATTTTTTGTTTATATTTTTATTATGTTTATATTTGTATTATTTTCTGGTTATTTTCTTTTAATGAAGGGGTTCTCGGGTAATTCTTCACTTTGTTGTTCCAATTAGGAGCCGTCAAGTTTAGCCTTCTGGGTTTCGGTGTAGTTATTAATTCTTTTGTTTAATTTTTTTAACTTTTCCAAATTGGCCTAACCTTCCAAATTTCTTTTGTTGCCCGAGGCCCCGTAAGTTCAACTGCCGATGTAAACTTAAATGTTGTCTTTGTATAATTCGTAAATATATATTAATTTATTTGTTCTTATTTTTAAGTATTGTTTTATTGTTGTTGATGTTTTCTCTTGTTTAATTGTTGTTTTTGTTATATGATTTATTCTTGTTATATTTTTGCAGAGCTCTATATTTATAAAACTGTTATTAGGCTTAATCATTTTTTATTTATGTTTTATTGAAACTTAACTATTAATATTTGATAATTATTTTGTTTTTTATTTATTTCTTTTGCCTCGAGGCCATATAATATATTTATAAATTTTCTGTAACATTTGATAAATATCGTAACTTTTCACACACAGTCGACAACCCGTTTTGTCCCTAAATTTTTTTTCTGTCACTTATTATTTATTTTAATACTTTTGAATTAAATCCTTTTTTTAATTTTCATGTAATAAACAATATTTTTGTCATTCAGCTTGTGTTTTTTTTCTGTGTCATCCTCCTGAGTGATTATAGATTTTTTAGCTGTACTGTAAAATGTAAGAAAAATATAAATTCCTGGGTGCTCTTGGTCCTTTGAAATAGGCATGTAGACGGGTTGACAAAAATATTAAATTGAAAACTACAGCTAAATACTCACAAAATATCAGATAACTTACAGTGTATTTATTGATAGCTTTTCCTAAGGCTTCTATCGTCTCAATGTCCAAATGGTTCGTGGGTTCATCAAGTACGAGGAAGTTGGGACAGGCCATGCACATACGAGCGAAAGCCACACGGGATTTCTGTCCTCCTGAGAGAGACGCTACAGTCTGCAGTGCCAGATCTCCAGAGACGCCAAATGAACCCAGTTGTCTCCTATATTCTTCTACCGGCTTACCTTAAACAGTACACATTACTAAATAACCCTTAAAAACACTATCTACTGAACAACATTTAAAATCAAAAATGAGAGAGAACTGGATGGGCCAACCTACAGAGAGAGAACGTCTTGTTAGTGGGTAGGAGAGAGCCGTTGGCCAAGTGGTCTAAGGTGTCAGACTTTGAGCCCTGAGTTAGAGACAGCACAAGTTTGTCATTCAATCCTGGCCTTTACTGGAAGTTTTTATCAGTAATATTCACCTTGTACTAAATAGAGAAAAAAATGCAAAACAGTGGTTTCTCTCACATGTTGAGGCCTATTATGAAATAAAATATTTTCCTCTTTTCTGGAATTTCCAGGTTTTCTTTGCTGTTTGTGTCTTATTAATTCTTTTCCTTTTTGGCACTCAGCACAGGACTGTAGGCGTGAATGGTTAAGGATCATTTAAGTGGCCACAACTATCCCCTTGCTGTCCAAGGTTCAGGTCTCTTAAGCCAGAGTTTTTATGAGGATTCTACTGCCATTTTTAACACTCTTTTCAAGAAGGAGTTTATATTTCTTCTTCCGAAACCAAGATCTTTCAAAAACAAATAGAGCAACCTGGCAGTCGGGCCTCTCGTATCAACTTTAACTTCATACAACTGGCTTTTGCATTTTTTTATCCTTATTTTGGTGCAAAAGATCAGCATATTTATTATGCTTGTACTCATGTACTCTAGGAATGTTTGCATACGATGGTTCAGTTAATTCAATTTACCACACCTGACCAACTCCAGAGCCAACATTGTTCTGCTCAGTAACCCTCTTAGCTCTTACTCAGAGGTCTCACCAGTAAAACTCTCTGTAAACACATGAATGGCTTAGATATAATTGCAAGTCAAAAATCCTGAAAAACCTGTCTCTGCACATTCATACTCTTCTTGATAACCAAAATGTTGACCAGTGTTACACCACTAAAGTAGTCAGATCCCTTTCTCCCCATTCCAACAGTTCCCAACTCAGAAGAATGAATGAGCGCATCAATGGATAGCTAAATCCTCTGACCCATAAATCTGAACATCAGGTTGATCATTTGCCACTTCATTCCTAACCCTCAACCATCAGAAAATTTCAATAATTAATATTGGAAAAACTGCATTATAATTTAAGCGTTGTTTTGTGGACATACATCCGCCACTACTGCCACTTACCAGCAGCAGTTGTAGCTAGTCAGTCTCTACGCACCTGAAGGAAATGTCAGTAGCAGTGAACATTTATGTCTTGTTAAGTGTCTTTGTCTTTATTTACTACTGCAAGGTGTTAGTGGACTTGTCTTCTTATATTTATAACATAAAAAAATATTCTAATATTTTTATATTATAAAAGTTAGTATAAACAAATAAAAAGGAATAATTTTTGTATTGTTATAAATGGAAGAATATTTGTAATATATATATTTAATTTTAATAACAGCTAAACAACTATTTAAAAAATGTCTGATCTCTATAGGTCTTAAGAAAACTTAGTTCTAAATATTTTATTCAACCAAGAATAGTTTTGCTAGCCTGACTGGTTTTAACAGACAGCTACTTGCTTAAAATCAGCTACCCTAGCTTGACTGTTTTCACTGGTAACACACAATATCTTTCTTGGATAGCTATATTAGTCACCTGGAAAGCTAGTTTGTAGTAGTTCCACTGAAGAAGTGTTCATTTCTAACTGGTCTACGTGATGCTGACTGAAGTAGCCAAACTTGAGGTTCCTGTGCACATGTCTTGACCCACTGGTTGGACTCAGGATACCCATGATGATCTTCAAGAGAGTTGTCTTACCTGCACCGTTGTCTCCTACCTACACATAAACACCATGTAAACTAAATGACACTTGCCTCGATTATAAGTTTTATATGCTGTTTTGTTTTGATGCCTACTGAAGCATAAATCCTTGCCTACTAATATTATAGTAGGAGTTGTATCTGAGGAGACTTCTTTATGTTTTGATAGCTTTACCAAGTTCCTTGCAGTCACATGGAATATGCTTAGCAGTCACACCACTGTACTACTGCAGGGGAGAGTGGGTGGGTTGATACCATTATATACATGTAAGGGAGCTGTAAGTGAACTTTCGTCTGTAAAAATGCTGTCACTCCCACTCTAATATACTATCCAGGATATGAGCACAGCTGTCAAAGTTCCAGTATGTCATTTAAAATGCTGTCACACCCAATCAAGTATACTGTCTGGGATGTGAGCACTGTACGTGTATGGGTGAGCGGGTGGGTCATGAGCACTGTACGTGTATGGATGGGTGGGTGGGTCATGACCACTCAGGTTATGTTGGGATTTTTGTTGTTGTGAAAAGTAACTTAAATGTTAATTTAACCTTTTTAGGATGAGCAAGGTATTTTTAGCCTGTACCGTAGTTAGAAACAAAGATGATGCGGCCTATTTACAAACCGTCTTTTGTTATAATGTTTACAACTCAGATAGCAACAATAATCAGTCATAAAAAGTTTTGTTAAGGGATTAGCTGATTCATTTGTCATTGGGTTATTAATTAATGACACTTTCTAGGGAATAGTCCACTTTAGTTTATAACAATGACTATATTCACTCTTTTACATTTATCACACTCTTTCGAAATCTATATTCGCTCATATCTTGACCATCGGCATCCTCAGAATAAATAAATAATAATTATTATCTATGTTACGAATATTGAATTGTCTTTCAAGTTTCAATGGACATACCATTATTTCTTCTATACTTCATATAAAAGCTGGCAAAAATTTTGTAAATTTTTCAACTAATACTTGCCATTTTGTACTTTTATAAGGAATAAGACAAAGAACAAGAAAATATTGTTTCTTACTACAGTAGAACCTCTTTAATCCGGCACGTTTGGGACTTGATGCTTTCCGGATTAAAGAAAATTCCAGACTATGGAGGTTACTTATAAAAATACAGGTGTATAAAAAATAACATAATTTGCACACACCAAATTTTACTGTATGTATATATTATTTAAACATGGGTTATTTAAACAATATAAATCAATATTTAAGTACAGGAGAAATATTAAAATGCATTTTAAAAGTACAATACATGATGAAATAAATTTGAACACAGTATGAAATACAATACAGTACTGTAC
>JAQJVL010001428.1:0-46567 GCA_035578905.1 Stictocephala bisonia | reverse complement strand
TACAGTACTGTACTTTAGTATTTGTGTTTTTAGCAACAGCACTGGCAGATGGCTAGAAAAAAGAACTAAAATCTACTTGCTTCTTACAACTATTTTTTTTAAGCCGTCGAGTTGCTCACTTTACAATGTTCATTGTGAAGGCAATTCTGTAATTTGTGTCTATTGCCGTTGATGCCGGATTAAGGAGGTTTTACTGTACACAGTTTATTTTATATTATTTTTAGTATATTTAAATTGTTATTTTCATTGTATTATTTATTATTGTGTTTATTAGCAGTATTTTATATACATATTCTCTACTGTGCTTACTTCTAATAAAAAACATTTCTTATTGAAAACTATATTCATTACTTTGCATACATTTTAGTGAATTTAGACTGATTTGCAATTATTTACTACTACTATTAGAAATAAGTGCGTGTTTACTTTTCAAGTAATGTTCATACAATTTGTACTTTCATAAATAGTAGGCCAACAAACCAATATAAATTGCTACCTACACATAAATTGTTTTTTATTTTTTTTTTTTATTTTTCCAGTAATCTTTTTCAGTAAACAAAATAATCATGTAAAAAAAGTACAAAATAAATTTAAAAAAAAATTCATTCAGAACAATTACTAATACGTGCATTTATACTATAGAGACTTTCATGATAAACAAGCAAAAAAATGTGTATATATATATATGCATATGATTTTTTAAATAAAATGATCATAACAATTTTTTCTCCTGTCTTCCTTGGTAGGGGCCATAGTAAAATTCACACAAATAACAATATGAATCAACATTTTTACAAAAACATCTGTCGTCCTAAAAGAGTCAACTAGTAAATAACAATTTGTTTCAATAAACTCTACAAAACACTTACTGTACATAATTTACATTATTCAAGTGTTAAATACAACACAAAAGTTTATAAACTTCTTATTAAATTTTATTATCAATTGAATCTATATAACTGTTTTTTTTTTTTTTTATTTAATCTATTTTAAAATACAATAAAGTCCCACAGACTCGACGTGAATTTTCCAACGTGTGTGATAAGCCTTGCTATTTTTTTCGACAAAAATATTTTCCAGCTCCGATATGGTTGAAACTTTGTACAAATGTCGATAAGTCAAAGGATGCAGAGTTTAAGGCCGTTTGGTCAAAAAATATTTTATATTTTCTTTATTTCAATGACTTGATATCAGCTATTAAACGCCTCCTAAGTAGTTCTTTCATTAAAATTATGTTTATAGTTATAAATACATCACCTCAAAAATGCAAATTTGGGCTTTCTCGGTAAATACAGAATTAATAAACTATTTTCCCGACTATTACCAAATTTTAGAAACAGACCCTCACAGGACCAGGGCTGCCCAGAGGGGGGGGGGCAAAAGGGGCAAATTGCCCCGGGGCCACACAGACTTAGTTCACAGGGGGGGCCACATTTCATGCAAAAAAAAAAAAAAATACTTAATAATCTACTAGATAAGATTCAGGCCTGTATCAAAATATCAAAAGTGATTATAGGCCATAAGTCATAAGCCATAAGTCTTCCAGTTTTAGTTTTAAAACGTTTAAACTAAACCATTTGTTTTATAGCAACCAGGGAGCCTTTTGGAGTAAGTTATACACTGGTCTTTGAAGTTTGTCAGCAGTCGACATAGTGGTGTGACAGCATACGCTCTGGTTAGTGTGTGAACAGTTGTCTTGTTTGTGAACAAGTGTAAAGTCATGCAGCTTGTGAACACACCAAAATATAAATTCCAGTTTGCGAACATATAAATATACTTGAGTGGTGTGGACAGTGGGCCACCTCTATGAGATGTCCTGTTTTCGTACACTATTTATATAAAACATGTCAAAAGACCCACTAACTTTACATTTGTATTAAACTCCCTTTTTGGACGTGTTTAATACAAGGTGGACAAGAACGTTTCTGTATGTTTTATTTTTTAACTTTAATTTAAAAAGTATATACTACTTCAAACAAAATTGTTATACTTGTCCTAAATTCAACTCTATCTTGGCTTTTAATGGTAGGAAAATCAATCGCTTGGTCACGTTATTATCCTTACAAAACCATTAGTTATGATATATTACTATTATAAACTTAAGATAATACAGCAATTGCGAATTGATTTGTATTTGTAGTGGTTTGTTGATTAAGCTTTTATCCTTATTTCGTATTTTTTCACAAATTCTGTTTATGTAGATAAATAATCTTGATTTAGTGTTTCGAAAATCCCTTGCCTCATCGTAGCAAAATAACAGATCTATTTAATGTGAAAACGAGTGATCAGTAACCTGCGTCCTAAAGTATGCAAATTAATAAATTGTAATAAAAAAAGTGGAAGCCTAAGAACAACACAATTAATTAAGCAAAAAAAATTAAAGTAAAAACATTTTAAAAAGGTCGAAAAATCTTTATGAGAAAAGGATCTTACAAACTTGGTTTCAAAGCTGGTAGTAGGCGGCAGCACTCCGTTCGAACGTGGTAACGTTGCACTCTTTCCTCTTTGCAGTAATTTAGTGAAACTTTTTAATATATGCACGAAATTTAAGAAATAGTAGTCGTATTTCAGTAGTAACTGTGTTTTGCACCCAAAAACCCGCAGGCAAAATATACAATGTTGTAACAACATGGCTGGAAGAGTTCAATTAATTGTCATGAAGGGTACATCGGGGACATCGTCAATCATTAGTCTATTTGTTTACTGTTGTCTAGTAAAGAAATATTTTGTTATTGTTGTATTTTATAGAGTGATATTTCTGTAATTTAATGCGTTCTTTTGGATTTCCTAGTAAACTACTATAATTATCAATTAATTTAATTTGCTTTGATTCATATTCCATTTCCAGATTTTGAGAGAACAAAAAGCTAAAGTTTAGGCACAGTAATTTATGGTAATGTTTTATTGAAATCATTAAAAATAGACTATAAATGTTTCAATATAGTATTGTAATATACTGCAAAGTAAATTATATATTTTTACAGTATAAAAAGAATAAATTAACGATGAAACAACTAAGTTACAGTAGATTTCTAGGTACTTTCTGGTAAATATGCATACAACAACATCACCGCTCACTTACCGCATGTGCAACAATATTTGTATGATGCATTACATTCAACTTGCCCTACGCTATCGCGGGAGGAATTGTGTGGCATAATCTTGTCTAAACATTATAATTTTGTTACGTTCTGTACTATCCGGATTCACCTTCCATCATATTTAACCGGTTAACCAGAGTTTACTGTACATGCAATTTTTTTACTTTCCCTCTACTGTAATGTTTCCTTTGACATTTTAAATTTACTAGTTATTATGACATGGATGTTCGTAAAGACATTTTACCAAAATATTATGACATAGGTCTTAATGAAAAGAGGAGCTCTTAAGTACACCGTTAATAGATAAAAAATCTTCATCATTGTTAAGATTTGTACAACTCCTTTTGAATAATATTTATTTTGTGACATTTAACTTGTTGTAACTCTTTTATTGTCTGTTTTAATTTACCCTGAAACTGTAACAGGAACAGGGGTGTATTCTCAACATACTCAGTAGAGTAGCTCTTGATTAAAAACCATTTGTGCCCACGTACGGGTTGTTCCCAAACAAATAGCATAATTGATTAATGTTGTCATTCATTAACATAACAAAATCTACGACCAATCAAAATAGTTTTCATAATTTTTTACTGTCACTGATGAACGAGTAAGCCATTTATATTTTTGACAATCATTAATACAGTATTTATTTATTGTTTGTTGCGTGATAAGTGAAATTAACTAAGATTGAACCACTGTACATGTATTGTTGAGGGGGAGGGTCAGTACCACTGCTCGTGAATGGGTGTGTCAATACCACTCTCACTGTACAGACGTGTACACTGTGATGTACATCAATGATATAGTTTCCAATTTGACAGACATAAATTTTACTGTGTTTTATGTAAATTGAGTTGGTACAAAATGCCTTTTATGCCTGTGAAATAAAAATTGAATAGTTTTAAAGTTTAGCACAAAGACAAACTAAAATCACGAGTATAAACTAGATGTTTTAATGTCCAACATCAATAAGCTACGTACCCAGTGGTCTACAACCTGTTTTGAAAACAATAACATAACCTTAACTCTCAGTTGACTGTTTTTAAAGCACTAGATGTTCGCGCTCGCAAAATTATTTTACTTCCTAAACATTCGCCCACTCTCAGTCTAAACTTGCTCTTTAGCTAGCGAAGCCAAGTGGCCTATACAAATTTATTGGCCCTCCCTCCCTCCCTCACCCTTCAGCTAATATCATTGGCGAGGATGGCTCCTCAACTGGCAATCGAAGAGCTGCTGCGCTCAACTATGCAACTGACTGTGGCATTGCTTGGTTCGTTATTATTTATTTAATATTAAAGAATAGCAGTTTTGTTATAAGAGATTGATGTTATTGCAGCGGTAATACTTAAGGAAATGTTTAAAAAGTATATGATGATAAAGAAAAACTTACCGGAGCTTCGCAGCTAGCCCTGAGAAAACGCCCATGAACAAGAATCTTAATTACAATAGTAATCTAACGAAAGAGATGGTAAGAGTATTGTAGAATGTGCTAAAAGTAAAATATCAATTATAGTATATTTGACAATCAGAGTAATTAAATTTATTTTGAAGTGAAGGAAGGGGCCACATGGTAAACTTTGGCCCGGGGCCACCAAAAGTCTCTGGGCGGCCCTGCACAGGACTGGTTTTGCTTATCAGTTATTTTAAATTATGTATTTTTGCTGGAAATTAGTAAGTTTGATTTTAAATAATTAGTGTTATATGTTTGCTTTTATTTTATTGCAACGAGAAATACCATGTCGTGTTTGGCATCTTATACTCTTTAATAACACACAATCTACAAAATTGACTAACTTTATATACTTAACTTTTGGTTGTACTTTTACCCGCATCTTATATTACAATCCAATTGCTACGCACACGTACAGCAAAACACAGCACTCACAGGATCGTGCTTAAACGACTTCCTGCAATTATACCCCACCCATCGGGGGGAGGGGGAGTGGTCGACTGTCTGTGTACGAGTAGATCGCGGTCATACGTACAGTCAGCACTTTGAGCAGAATTCAGCTGTCCCTAAAGCCAGCCTAGCTGCCTTAAGAAGTACTAGGTTATTTGGAATAAGGACCAAAAATAAAAACATAATAAAGTAATATGGTTCTTTTATTTCTAATGTATACTACATTAAGTTATGAAAATATTTTCAAGCTTCATAAAACACAAGTAGAATTAATTATTAGATACATGCATAAAAAATATAAAGTATAAAAAATACCATCATCCAAATACCATTCAGTGAAATACTTGATAATCATCCAGTCATTTAATTACAAGAGGTAATCATTATTAAATTTACATTACTGACCTTGCTAACTGCTATCAGCACAAGAAGAAACTACATCCATTTACAGACTATTTAATATAGTTAGCTGCTGCAAAATCTTTTACTCTCTTCACTTTTTAGATTCAATTATTATATATTTAACTATCTTATGTTAAGTATTCCAATGTATTTTATACTCATTTCTACTTATTTCCTCATTTTATACATGTTCACTAACCATACAATAATTTAATCAAGCACATGTAAATTACAATAAAAGAGTTATTGTCAAAACACATAATGGTTTACCTGCACTGCTTAATTTTTGGAACGTCATTTGTTGAAAGAGGTGGTGAGTGAAGAGAAGACGCCAATCCAGTGTTCGAACAAATTACAATTCCTAAATATTAAACAAGCGAAAAAATATAACTCCAAATTTTAATATCCAAATTTACACCAAGATCAATAATTATTAGTAGATAACTTCCAACCCGATCCTGATTCCTATGAACACATGTCAAATAAGACAGCAAACTATTGGTGTGATCCTTGATACAACATTGTTCACTCATTCAATTAGATTTAATTTCTTTTTAATTTTTTAAATCTTTGATTTGTAAAAACCCTTTTAGTAGTTTCTTACAAGCATTAAAGCCGAACTCTACCCTGAAAATGTAACAAATTCAACCTTCATGCCCTTAATATATTATTCTTATTTGTCATAACACTTTTAATGTTATATTAATTAAAAATAAATCACTCTTTTGACAGTTGTACTTCTTTAGAACAGTTATTTTAATAATCATAATAAATTTTCTTTCAAACTATTAGCCTACTCACACAATAAGCCATTATTATTAATGTTGGTGGTGCAGTACTGTAACCCAACTACTTGGGGACAAAGTATTGAGGAGATCGTAGGCGATAGGTTCTATGCTTGGTCCTCTCAATACCGATATTGCATCCGCTCAATGGTTTCCATCAACATGGACACTACTAGAGAAGTCTGAGGTGTCCATGTTGGATGGTAGTCAATGTTCCGATGTTGTGTAGGGAAGAGAACTGAGTGTCAGGCCTGTCAGTGAGCTGAAAATCAGACCAACACTACGTGGTTCAAATTCCACGTAAAGCTGTAGGTCCCTTAGTTGTCCTAGCTATAGGGCTATTAATAAATAGCTCTTTCTGAGGAACAGTTGACCTGAGATAGTAACAATGACTACACTCAGCACACTCATTTGCTCATTTCTTGACGATCGGCGTCTTAATAATGAATAATATTAGTTGTTATTAAAAATTACATAGTTATTTACTACATAATAACATTGAAATACTGTAAATAAACTTAACTTGATGTGGAAAATACTAAAGTTATATTTTTTCAAAATAATCTATAATACTAGTTTGCTTCTAACACTGTTTCTTACAGCCTCATCTTGAAGTTGGCAGAGGAAGAGTACAGCCATCGGTAAAACTCCTTGCTGCTCAAAATATAATAGAGCACCTAATTCTGCTTTTAAACCTTCATTGTGGCTCATTTTCGGTTCTTCCTCATAGTTATCAGGATCTTCAGACATTGCCTTCACATATTTCTTTATCGTCGATTCTATAATAACGATTTCTTAATCTGAAAGAAGGCGTTAATTGTAATCCTGCATCATCCAATCTCCTCATTAGCATCACTGAAGTCTTCACAGCCAGGCCTTTTTTCAGGATATCAACTAGGGCAAAATTACCATCTACCAGGTTATCGGTACGAATTGCCAGAATATTCAAGTAGTTTTTCAAGAACACACCAATGTTATCCGCTCCAATATTCCCATGACACAGAAACCCATCCAATAAAGTCTAGTAGGTAATTTTTTTTAGCCTACTCATCAGTTCTTGTCTCTTGTCAATCATTATTACAATCAAGGAAAGCAGTTTGTGATAAAACGTATACTTTGTTGCCGTTATGACTTCTTGGCCCATTGGCTGACAAAGGTCGGTCACACTTGGTGGCAAGAAAATGGTCCAAAATCAAAACTGTTTTTCTTGGAAGGTTTGATTTTTATTTTAGAACACTTTCCACAGAGAGGACAAACTAATTGTAAAACCAGTCTTTAAAAACCAGGAATCATCCACACATTTGATATATTCCTGTTACATAGAAAGCTCATTTACATCTACATTTTTGAAAGCACATGATTTCAGATATGTCCTTTTTATTTCCAATAAAACGGAGTTCACCAGTAGCATTGCAACAGGTTATGACTGTTTCACTCTTTTTGTATCATGAACCTGATTTTTCATGTTTTGAAGCCAAACTTTTTTAGGTAACATTCAGAATAGTATTCACGTTTCATCAGTTATAATGATCCCCAGACAGTCCCTGACTTTCAATATGCTTATAACAATTTCTCTTAAATTTCAAAATTTCTCATAGTCTCCAGAAAGTTTTTGTTATAAAAAAATAGCTGTCTCCCCATATCACTTATTTCAACAATCAAGCCAACCAATTTTTGCAAAAAAAAAACAAAAAATGTCTCATCTTCTTTTTTGAGCTATTTCATACATGTGAAGTGCTTTTCCCTGCAGTATAGATCTTGAAATCAGACTCCATTTCTTGCATTGTTGTAGAAAATAGGAATGGGTCAGTCCCTAAAGTCGGTTCTCAGTTCTAGACAAAAGAACCGGAACCGATAGAAAAATGTTGGTTCTGCGGTTTGGTTCCAGAAAATAAAGGGGGAGATAGCTTTCATATCAGGAAAGCTTTCAGCCATGAAAAGTGTTTATAAACAGAACAGTAAAAAAAAAAAAAAAGAAACAAAAAAAACAATATTTGGCTGCAAGATAAAAAAATATCTTTTTCAGAAAATATCTGCAAATAGACAGGCCACTTCCTTATCAGGTGAAAAGAAACATATAACTTTAATGAATAGGAATCCCACACAAAGGTACTGAATTAATGCATTCAGGATTTGTTCAAGAGTCTAGATTCCAGTGATCCTTTCTGCTAAGCTGAGCTCAAGCTCCACTTTTATCTTGACCCTTTCTTATTACTTCCTGCCTCATAAATACACTGGTGACAACATTCCGTTCTGCTTACAGCTCATCTCATATTCTGAAGATAATAATTATTATGCTTCTAGTTTTATTGTTTTAAAAAAATTTAAAAAATCCTAGTGATTTGGATTGAAGAATAATCATAAGTCTTGAACAGTTGTTTTAAATTGAATTCGGTTTATTAATATTTAATAACACAAAAAAGTGTTATTTGTTAAATTAAATTAATATATATACTGTAATTTCTAAACACATCTATGGTATTATTGGATGTATAGTTTTCTATGAATGGGAGTAGCAGTTGTATTTGATTAATTAGGTCTGATCATCAGTTAAGATAAGAACTACTAGTTCTTAATAGTTAATAAACTATACCTTTTATTTTAAGTTATTAATTATATTATTATTTTTTGTTATTTATCTTTGATGTACTAAAATTACACCAAACTCTTAAATTTAGCTGTGATCATTTCAATCAACTGTGTTGTAATTTTTGTATTTTAATAAGCTTTATTACTAAACCAGACCTAAAACGGCAGGTTATTTATTTTTTAATGTTCTCTAGGCTTATAAGTTTAGTGATTTCCTCGTGGAAAACTTCAATTAAATTCTTCAGTGTTGCATACAAATTGGAGCATTACATTATTCCATTTAGAAAAATGTTATAGGTTTTTAAAACTTAAAATAAATGTTCTTTATCGAAAACATGTCAAGAATTATACCTTGAGAATAAATAAAATGTTACGAATTTTTAATTTTGGAAATATGTCATTTATCAATTTTTAGGGAGTCTTATGCTTCATACTGGGTAAATGCCCAAAATATTATGCATTTTTTTTAATGACTGAGTTTACATGATTTGTTGATCCACTGGTGTAAAGGAATTGGATAGTTTTCAGAACCGAGAACCGATTTTAGTAAAGAACCGAACCGGAACCGAAAAAAAATGGAACCGACCCATCACTAATAGAAACCACAGTAAAGAGCTTACCACAGTAACTTAAAAAAAATTTACTTTCCTACATGTTTTTTTCTTTCTTTAAACAAATTTCTACAAACTCTTCTGAAACACAGAGACTCAATTTCTGTTCTCTTCTTTTTCCACTTACCAATCGTATTTCTTCCAATTCCAAGATCCAAATCAATTGCATTTACACTTTTCTTTTGTCCAGTTTATTTAAAGCACTTAGCTTTTGTTGTATAGATAAATAAACTTTTTTATCGTCACTTCAAAAATGGCCAAAAACAAAATATTCTAAACAACAATTCAATCTGCAACCAAAACTTTAAATATCACACACTAGTTAACTCAGCAATTCCTCAATGATTAGGTTACTGCACTTACTGAGTAACTGCTCTCTCGCGATTGTCATGCTGATGTGCATGGTGAGTTTGGAGAGTGAATCGAGGGTGGGGTCACTGAGTGCATTGACTGGAACATTAACTCAGGAAATCTCAGCATGCTTACTTACAGGAAAGTTCTTTTTTGCAGAACGTACACAAACACTCTTTCACATTAAAGGAATTAATTATTTTCACAGGTTCACCAAGAAATTCAGACTGCCATAATATCACGTGTTAAGTTTGTGGGACTTCACTATATCTATTAACGAATATCTGTAGCATGATGGCACTAATTTAGTTCATCTAAATCAATAAATGAATAAAATGTTGTCTAATTTTAAATTTAGTGTTAATGCAAAGGTATCTATAATTAAATTGAAATAATTGTTCATATAGATAGCACTAGAAAAATTGAATCTGCCTTCTTTTGTAAAATAATAATTTTTTATTGATATATATAGGTCTTGAATACAGTTATATAAGAAGTAACAGGGTCAAGACGTTGGATATACTTTGAAGAGGCACAAAATAACCCTAGACCTGTTGCAAAAGACATAATAACTATACAATTTTACTTTTAATTCATGATTCTATTTCTGAATTCTGCAAACATTATTCTACAGATCAAGGACTGAGTATTGAATTTCAAGTCACACTTACAATACATATCCTAGATTCCAATGTTGCTCCCAAGTTAATGTTGGAAAGGATGGGCTTGCCCTCGATATAAGAGAAACAGACTTCATTGAGTTGAAGAATAGGAGGGGATAGGGCTTCCACTTCAGGAAATTTCAGAACTACTTCTACTTCCTTCTCTACAGGTTTTAGTTCAGGCCTAAAACAAAAAATAATTTAAGCTTAACTATTACTGATTTGAAGTTGTTATTTTTATGAAGTAATCTGCACAAATGCGTCAGACAATGTGTTCCAATCATGTTGGTATAAGGAACATTTTCTTAAGCAAGTTGTGGTTAATAGTATCTTTCTATGTTTCATTAATCACCCTCCAATAAATGGTTAGGAACTAACAGACTGATAGCTTTTCTAGCAAGATTGCTAGAATCTCACCCCTCTGGATTTTTTTTGTTTTTGGTGGAGAATGTGAAAGATGAAATGTATAAGGAACACTACGCTTCGGTGGAATCAGAGCTATACTAATAAGTATTCACCACAAAACCTTGAAAAAAGCAGTTGATGACTGTTTTGTAAAAATTCTTGCCTACTTGGTTCATAACGGTGGACCCTTTCAGCATCTACAATGAGAATTAGCAAAAGCGTCTCTAGGCTTTTGATTGATTGTCATAAAAAATGTTTTTGAATAAGAATTCAAACAAAATTGTTATAAAATAGTTAAAACAATTTTCTTCTGTTAAAATATGAACGAAGTATTAATACAGTAGAACCTCTTTAATCCGAACTTCTGTAATCTAAACGATCACTAATCCGAACGCCATCACGAGAAAGAAAAAAAAGTGCATGTATACTCTGTATACACTAACTTGGCCCGCCCGTCCTTTAAACACTCACCCCCTCGCACAGCTGTTCCAGTGATGAGTCATCTATTGCCGTTACCTCTGCACTGGTTAACTTTTTTGTGCGACACAGAATTTTTAACTTACACGATGGTATTACCTATAAAAACGACTTTTGCAACCTCATATTTAGGTATCACTCTACTCTTTAATTTCTACAAGGAAATTAATCAAAACCAGAGTTATGTGTAGCATGTATTATTAATTTCATTTGTAAAATGACTAAAAAACTTATATAAGTTACTCAAAACAAAACTAAACAAACTACAAACAATAAGCAACAAACTAAAAAACTTGGTTAATAGGCTACATGTTACTCTTGTAACAAGAGTTACTCTTGGTTTAATAGGCTACATGTTACAAACACAAAAGATAACTCAAATATTCTAAAATAAATAGTCTTTAATTAAACTGTACATAATTCCAAACGTATTCCTACATTGTGAATATATTGACATATTTACAAGTTGTTCACTGATTTAAGTATACATTCTTTCAAGTTTATTACATTGTAAATCTATTGACATATTTACAAGTTGTTCATTGATTTAAGTATACATTCTTTCGAGTTTATATCATGTGAAGTAGGCTTCATTGTTATATACATAGCAGTCGCTTTTATTTGTTGAGACGTTTAGTGCAATTATGGCAGTCGTAAATCGTGCTCTGTAAATAATAAAAAAAACTGTGTATAATGCTGGTAACATTCATGGTTATGATGTTAACCGGAAGCTCTTCTAAAAAATCTGGATATATTGTTCATGGTAAGATAGATAAATGTAGCTCTTTAATGTTCAATATAGGTTTTCATTTTTATGTTTTGTTAAAACTGTAACTACTTAAGTTCCCTCATATATTTAACTCATTCAATGTGAAATGAAAAGCAGGGAAACCTTTACTGTAATGTTATTTCGTGGCAAAATTACATTTCTAGTTAATTAGGAAATCAGTTTTTTATTATTGTAAGTAATTATTATTTCTGGTAGAATAAGGCATTTTCAGTATATAATAAACATACCTGCTTAATTTAACCGTGAAACCCCTATGTCTAAGTCACCGTCGCTATCCCAGTTGCTGTCATTAGAGTCGCCCGGTATCAAGTTTATGATCATCTCTTGGACTCTAACGTCATCGAGCCCTTCATTACTCCAGTTTGCGTCGATTTCCTTCTTTACATATTCCACACATTTCCCCCAATCTCCAGCAGAGAAAGAGCTTCAAAGTTGAGTTTCGCCCTGGTATATATTTTTCAAACTTGCCCATACTAACTCTATCGGGTTGTAGTTACAGTGGTAAGGTGGAAGTCTTATAACTTTGAATCCCAGTTGAGAAGCTTTATTGTCAATTTCATAGGCTGTCACTTGTAGCTTATGCAGCTTTATGAGGTTATAAAGTTCTCGCTTTCGCAAGTCTGGGGTGAATGTAACATTTTGCACCCTCAGCCACTCAATCATTTCATCCTTCCTGGAGCCTGAAGTTGGCGCTTTGTTCCATTGTCCATTGCAATAGTCGATCCAGCTGGAATCGACTTTAAAAAGACTTTAAAAAAACCAAGGACTTTAAATAGGTTTGCTCAAGTAGTGTTGATTTCAGTTTTCGAAGAGCTCGTACTTCTTTACGCTTGTAATAACATAGAACGTGATTACGAATAGCAGATTTCTGAAAATCGTTCATCTCAGTTACTACTGATTTAAATGATTTCTTCCTTCTTGGAGTACGAATTTGTGTTACATTTTCTTCATGAGTTGGTTCATTTGCGACATCTCCAGTGTTAGGATCGACATCATTCGGACGCGGCTCATCTGAAACCGCCTGTTTCAATTGCGCTCTGATCCTACCTAATGTTCGTAATGAGACGTTGCAAGCTGCAGCCACTCCTTCAGATACTTTATTTACATCCAACAGAGGTCATTTGTTATCCCGCTCATGCTCAAAATACTGCAAAACAGATGCTATTATTGTCCTTGCTTGTGAATTGTATGGTGTTGATTGCTTTTCAATTGACAGCAGCATGTCCAATGAAAACAATGAAAAAACTGAAATTGTTCACTTATTAATATATAATACAAACAGAAACACACTAATTCCACATAAATTCGTAAAATAAAGACATTAATATGAAATTATAATAGTCTATTTGATAATAGTCACGACGCGACGTTACTTCGCCTAACATTTACTTAAAACTGGAAACTTTCCTTACATAAACATAAGGATGTTACTCACTCACATCCCGGAAACAACATACTTAGCACCACGAGTCATATGGAAAACAAGAGGGGATCACTGTAGGAGTTGTTAATACTTACGAGGGTTAGAGCCTGAAGTAATTAATTTAAGCCTAATCTATAAACAGTAACGAATGTTAAGAATGTAATTTTAATACCATCTGCGTGATAGGGTATTTGCAGCACACATACAGCGTAGTAAGTAGAATTGTTCAAAGTTTGAAAGGATTTTCTTTGTAAATAATATTTTAGGTTGTTTTCAACTTAGAAAATATTAGTGATTTTAGTCATTATACAAATTAAATAAGTAATACATAGCTACACAATACTCTTGTTTTGATTAATTTCCTTGTAGAAATTAAAGGGTAAGGTGATACCTAAATATGAGGTTGCAACCTGAACATGATTAGGTGGGTGGTAGGTCATCACCACTGAACGTGTTTGGGTGGGTGGGTCCACACCATATAACATATTAAATGGTAGCCTAAGTATTTTAACTTGTCTAGGAGTTCTTAAAAATGGCAATAGGTGACTCATCACTGAAACAGCTGTACGAGGGGGTGAGTGTTTAAAGGACGGGCGGGCTGGTCACAGGTAGGCAGGGCTCCATCGGCCAAGTTAGTGTATACAGACAATACATCTATTCAGAAGTAACTGTCTGACTTTTTTCATTAATTTATGTAATTACTGTAGTATGTATTGATTATTTTACAGTTGTTATATAAATATTTACCAGGTTCAGTTTCTCATTTTTTTTATAAAAGCAACATTATCAAATATATATGATAAGCAGTATTATTTTTATTTATTGTAGTTAATGTTTATATTGTATGTACTTTGTTGAATAAACAATATAGTCTTTTAAACTGTTAAGCATTTATATCTTTTTTTTAAACCTTAAGTATGATCTATTTTAGTCATATTTTAACTTTCAATGTGAAAATAACAATATGTTCTGTAATCCGAACGATTTGATAATCTGAACATCCCCCGGTTTTAACCCTCCAGTGGACTCATGAACTTCATTACGCCAGTAGACTCATGGGGTCTTTTAGACCGCATTTTTTTGTTTAGGGTTTTAATAAAGGAAATACTTCTATTTTATCCAAAAAACACCTTTTATTATTTCAATAACATTGTATATATGATTTATACATCTTAATATTACAATTATATAATAAAATAACTGAATTAATTAATTTATTTAATTTTTGAAGTTTTGAATGTTTGATATTTTTATAATAACTGTATATTGTTATTTAATAAAAAGTTAATAAAATTACATTTGAATAAGACTTAAATATTGTACAATGCGTATATATACTGTAAAATATACACACCTTGTTCAGTCGGATGAATTGCTTTCATCTTCTTCGCCAAGATTCTTGGGGTAAAAAAGACCACACGGTAAAACAAACACACACGCCGAAGCTCGTAAGGTGACTATCTGGTCCCCTTACCCCTCCAGACCTTACGGATGTTGTCCTCGACAAGTAGCAGGAGGGGGGTGTAGTTGTGACTCACGGTCAGCCCTCTGCCAAACAAAATGGCTGCTTGCGGTCTTTTCGCCGGCATGAGTCCACTGGCGGGTTAATTAGTTCAGATTAAAGAAGTTCTACTGTATTGATTAATTGTAGTGGTTTAAAATTATTTTCAAAATTAGAAATAATTCCCATATTTTAGTTGCAATGTTTATACTTTGTTCTTATCGTTACTAAGCAAAATATTGAAACATTTCCATGAGGAAAAAAAGAGTAAAACAGCTGATAGTGGTAGCAATACCTTCAACATCAATTTATCTGTGATAAAATATAATCATATTTGTTTCGATTCCACTGTGTTAAAATTTAATTATCTATGCTAATAAAATTGTGAAAAAAGAATAGCTAGGCATATATTTTCCAAATGCAAGTTGTTATGCTTTTGCAGATGAGATAATTTTTTTGTGCATATTCAAAAAAGTTGTTATCTCAATGGTAAGCTTCATGAGGAATCTGAACATGTAGAGCTCTCATATCTATGTTAGTAAGCAAAATTAAAAAAAAAAACTGCCAAGAATAAAACGGTCTTAAAAAAACTATTTCTATGTAAAACATTCATAATAAAAAACAAAGATGGCCACCATATAGGAAAATGTTTAGGTTTTGTTTGTGAACAATTTTTACATTATTTTTGTTTTGTTAGTTACTATTATTAATTTTTAGAATATATCAAAGTGTATATAGTGTAAATTTGTGTACTATTTTCGTGTTCAGCTAGTATTATGGCGTCTACAAGTATAGATAGATTAGAAGACACAAACATTGAGGCTATGTTTGACGAATGTTTACGGTTTTATATATTCATTTGTGTTTGAACAAAATACTATTACCAGTATCAGTTCTATTTGCATATATGTCAAGTGTAACTACAAAACAGAATTGCAGCAGTTAAAAAATTGTGATATACATTACATGAAAGTTTAGTATTCTACAAAATGATAATTTGGTAAAGTGAAAACACTTTGTAATGTTTTATAAAGTAGCATATTGAAATTATAATATGTTTTAGAAACCAAACAAAATTAGTATTTTTCTGTCTAGAGTTACATGATTGTTTTAACGTTCATTAAAATGTATGCTAAAACTTAATCAAAATATCACAAATTTTTATAATTTTGTTTGAATTTTTTACATTTTTATTTTAGTAAAAGGTACATAAATTACATAACAATGTTCACCAGATTATACTGAATAATTTGGTATATAACAATTTGTACCTGCTTACATTATTATTGGTCCTTTTGGTCCTTTTAACTATATATAAGAAACATAAGAACAATTGAAAAAAATTAAATGGATCTGGCAGGGCACCGTGTGGCAAAATAAATGGAGTGCAAAAGGTTAATTGTAGGAGGAATGAACCTAATGCTATCATCAAGCCTGGTGGTAAAGGTCTCCCAGTGTGCTTTATTTAAAATTCCATCTAGACCTTGGAAAAGATCGAATTACATATCCCTTTTGAAACCAGTATTGGACTATGTTGAGAGTGGGGAAAAGAATCAAGAACTTTCCTCCTAATTGGCTTTGGTCTTGATGATTTTTCAAATGAGAAAATGAGCCCATCACTTAGCCCATTGCAGGCGATGTGAAAAGTCAGTGGCCGTAGTTATTTCTTGCCTGATCCTTGGCATACAGCCTGCACCAAGATTCAGCGTGTTTCTATTGTTTACTGCACTTTTTTATTATTGTAAATTATCTCTGTATTGTTATACATTTATTTATATTATATATTTTTTATAAAGTAATGAAAGCATAAATAATAATATTTTATTTATTATTTTAATATAGATCTGTATTGTTATATATTGATTTATACATATTTAAAAAAAATTATAAACAAGAAAAATTAATAACTTATTACAATAAAGCAAAGATAAAACGTTTTACTTAGACTATGATTCTACATTATATATACTCTTTAAAAGTTTTACTATACTATTTACTATTTTTAGCGTAATTCCTCAAAACTTAAACTACGAGGGCCGTTCACAAAGTAACCTCCGATTGGTCACAGTGCGGGTTGTGGGGGGAGTAGCGACGCCATCTTGCATTCACGCACTCAACAGGTCAATCGGCATCAAGCCGTGGTCGAGTGAACGTCGTACCTGCGCTAGTGTAGTTTTTGTGGCAGTTTGAAATGTGCGCTGCAATAGAAAACCCCGCCAAATGCGAAGTGCGTGCTGTCATAAGGTTTTTACAGCCAAAGGATATTCTGCAGCAGCTATTCATCGTGAGATTTGTGCCGTGTACGGACCAAGAGTTATGAGTGAAGGAGTTGTCCGTGAATGGGTACGTTTATTTAAAAGTGGACGAGAAAACGTTCATGATGAAGAGAGGAGTGGTAGACCATCATTGGTGACTGACGAACTTGTTCAGGCAGTTGATGCAAAAGTTCGTGAAAATCGACGTTTCACAATGTCGGAGTTATCTACTGTTTTTCCACAGATTTCTAAGACTCTCTTGTACGAGATAGTGACAGCAAGATTGGGTTACCATAAGTTCTGTGCACGATGGGTGCCCAAAATTCTTACCGACCACCACAAAACTCAAAGAATGGCCTCTGCATTAGACTTTCTGTCACGTTATGAGGACGAAGGAGAACCATTATTAAACAGAATCGTGACCGGTGACGAAACCTGGATTAAGTACGTGAACCCTGAGACAAAAGAACAATCAAAGATGTGGGCACATTCAAAGTCGCCTACCAAACCAAGAAAAGCCTTGCAAGATTTTTCTGCCAGAAAACTTATGGCAACGGTGTTTTGGGATGCCAAAGGGGTGTTGTTGGTTGAATTCATGGAACGTGGGACGACCATTAATCAAGACGTGTACTGTGAAACACTAAAAAACTTACGACGGGCTATACAGAATAAACGCCGTGGTATGCTGACTTCCGGTATCGTTTTTTTGCACGATAACGCCCGTCCTCACTCTGCTCGCAGAACAACGGCCCTTCTTGAGTCCTTCAAGTGGGACGTTTTCAACCACCCACCTTATAGCCCAGATCTCGCGCCAAACGATTATCACCTCTTCATGCATATGAAGAAATGGCTCGGGTCCCAGCGGTTTGATGACGACGAAGAGCTCAAAGATGCAGTCACAGGCTGGCTCCAGGCACAAGCGGGTGATTTTTATGCAGAAGGAATTTCAAAGCTTGTGAAGAGATACGATAAGTGCCTCAATCGCTATGGAGACTATGTAGAAAAATAGTACAACGATGTAGTTGTAAGATGTATATATTAAAATATTTTTATTTAACTTGGTGTATTTTTTTAAATCAACCGGAGGTTACTTTCTGAACGGCCCTCGTAGTTTGAATTACACAAAGACTTATGATGCAGGGTATGCGTCTTTTGGCCTCCGACCCATTTAAAAGGAGGACATACATGCTGCGTCTTTCACCTGCACTGAGTTAAGTAATATTGCTGAATAAAAAGTGGCTGAATCTTTAATATCAAAGATTAGGAAAAAGTTGTTCATTTTTAGCCCAGTTAGCAAGCTTTCTGCCATTCTCATCGTCGGTGTTGTAACACCATTGGCTATGGTGACTGTTAATATATCGTATTAATAATACTTTATCTAGATATGTTCTTCAATAATGTTACAAGTCCCCCACATAGAGGACTAGGTGTTCAAAATTTGGCAAAATAATAACGTCAGGTCAAGAGATGTTAGGAGGCTTGTGGGAAACTGACACACTGTCTATGTCATGAATGCTTTACTTTGTCTTATTGCAGCATACCTGAAATTGTGTGAGTGTGTGTTTTAAATACTAAATGCACTGAACATTTCTGTCTTGTTATGTGTCTTTATTTGTTTACTACTGTAAGTGGACTTGTCTTCTCAGGTAAGTTTAATGATGCCCTATCTCTCCTAATATACTAATCCTTGATCAATAGTATGTTACTCTAAGAAGATTTACTGACTATGAAGCCTTCTATCAATTCAATGGTAATCAATATTTAAAAGTTAAAAAACTAAAACAAGTTTAATCAGCACTGTTATATAGTAATAAAATGTAAAACTTACAATTTTTCCAGCATCTTAATTTTACTTTGGACACTGGAGGCACGGTTGGCATTGTATCGAAACCTATCGATAAACTCTTGAACATGTGCTCTGTGTTGCTGTTGAGCCTCAAACTCTCGCTGCTGGTTTCGTAACTTTTCCGTTTTTGTTTTTTCAAATATCTCGTAGTTTCCTCTGTATGCTTCTATTCTCTGAATCAAATAATACTGATGAACACATATGGTAAGAAAATTGCTATCTGAATTTTACTAGAGTAACTTCATTGTTATGTTCTATATTTAATGATACAAGCTGTATTTGTAATGCATACTTAGGCCTATTTACAACATTTCTACATCAAACTATCATGTATGAGACATTTAGTCAAATAATGGGAGAAGTGAATTAAACAAGTATTTACTAAAACTAAGTTGTTTTTAAGTATATAATAGTTTTCTGATGAATAAAAAAGCAAGAAAATACTATCCCTTAGTAAATATATCCGAATTTTTAATATTTTCACAGCGATCCTGTGAATAAACATTATTTTGAACTAGGAGGCTTAGAATATACTTAATTTTTATCTAGTCTGCCCTGCAGCATGCTTCTTTTGATCATCTTTTTTGATCAGTTGCGTAAGATGGACATGAAACTTCCAAGTACTTTAAAGAAGATAGGACACCACAAGTATTCTATTATGTCCATTACTTAACATTATTATTAATATGTTACTTCATAGCTTTTGGTTGTTCATCCTAGTCATGCCCTAGCCTCATACGTAAAAATTGTCAATTTTTTTATTATGATTTTTTTTATTGACAAGGAGAAACCTTCACACTTAAGACCCTCTGGACATCTCACAAAGAAGCTTATCACTAGCTTTGACAACAAAGATATCAGCCTTGAAGAAAACAAATCAGATGGATTGACTTGGACCAAACAATGAATTTAGTATTGATGCTGATATGTGAATAAGAGAATTGTGAAGGGGAAGATAAAGGACACAATAAGGAGAATATTGTGGGAATATCTAAGACAAAATCAAGGGATTAAGATGAAGTTGAGAGAAATTTTATTGGAGGGGTAATGAAGAAGGTAGAAAGTATGGAGTTGGGTTTGTAATAAGAAAGGAAATCTTGGAAGAAGTTGAGAGAAGTGATAGAGTAACATTGGCATGTATATAGTGAGGAAACCACCTTAGAGCTACAACAGGTTTATGCCTCACAGGCTGAGTGCAAAGTGGAGATAGAGGATTTTGAGATAAACTGCAGAGATATTTTAAGAGTCAGAATATGGTAGTTATGGGAGGATCTAAAATGCTCTTGTAGGAGGGGATACGAAAAAGTAAGAGGAACAGAAGGAAGGAGAAAGAAATATAAAAGAGAAAAGACTGTTTGACTTTTGTCTATAACAACTGCCTAATAAATAAATGGCTGTGGAAAAGCAACATAAAAACACGCCTTAGTGTGCGTGGGTTTAGAAAGTCTTTGGTATATTATATTATGTACATAAGTGCATCAGAAATGTAAAGGTAACACCCTCTGAAGCAATGGATAGTGACCATGGGCTGTTGGTGATGGCGATGAGAGTAAGCTAGCAAAGATGGAGTGGAGAGAAACAGGAAATAATAAGGAATTGGTGACTAATGTAATAAAAGATTGCAGAGGGGTTCAGAGAAATCCTGAAGAAGGAGCTGCCACAGGATATCAAATGGAAAAGAAGAATGATCAGGATTTTCAATGTAAATGAAAACACACATGTGGAAGAACTATTGGCAAAAGAAGATGAAAGGAAACACTGAAGTGGACTAAAACAGTGAAGCATGCAGTTGGGGTGGGGGGGGAGGAATCAAATTTTTACAAAGTGGTTGCGGGACAGAACACAGAAGGCATATGAGGAATTATATAGAGAAGCAAGTGAGATAGTACAGGAAGAAATGAGGAACTAGACATAGAATGGTCAGACTTATTAGAAAAAGACGCAACAGAAAATAAAAAGGTAAAAATGGTCAAGAGAAAAAAGGAAAGTTTATTTGGAGAGTACAAAAATGGAAGATGGAAAGAAAATTAATAGTAAGGAGAGTTTGAGAAAGTTGTGGGGAGGAAATTTTGAGAGGCTGTTTAGTCCAGGTTAAGAGGTGGATGAGATGAATGTGAAGAAGAGAAGTTGATAAGAGAAGAATAGGAGAGTGACTTGACATGGAAGGAGGTAGGAGAGGCCTCATTGAGAGTGAAGAGAAGAAAATCTGCAGGAATATTTGAATTGACTAAGGAGATTACTGTGGACTATCACTAGGGGCAAATTGAAATGAATTGGTTGTTGAAGAAACTGCATATCTAAAAAATAAAACCAGCAATATTCACAAAACTGTAAAATGCATTCAATATTCCTAGTTAAAATTTTTTAAATTTTCCATTAAGTAATTAACAATCAGTACTTTACTAGCATTGCAGAAGATAATCTAAAAGCAGCTGGCCATCTAAATGGCATAAAAGAAAGAACTACTAAAATGTCGCAGATGCCACTTTTGTAAAATCTAGTTCTTGCATCTACCAATGAAAAGGAAGTTGTAGAAACTATCGCTTTCATAAAAAACAAGACCTCCTGCAGTACTGATGAGACTGCAGCTAAATTAGTAAAACACTCTGCCAAAGAACTCCCTTAACAGCTATAAGTAACAAGTCATTCCCAGCTATAAGTAAAGTGGTGTTTTCCCATCTGTACTAAAAACTGCAAAAATGTATCCAAAAATAAAAAAAGGAGCTCCCATACTAGTTACTAACTATAGGCTTATCTCTATAATCCCCAACCTGTTCAAAAATAATAGAAAAAACTGCCCTAGGCTTATGGCTCATTTAGTTTTATACAACCTACTGACATCTTGTCAACATGGATTTCTCAAAGGCAGGTCTACGACTACAGACATAACAGACCTTGTTGAGTTCGTTATTGACCACTTACATAACCAAAAATATGCTACAGCTATCATGTTGGACTAATCCAAGGCTGAGTCATGATATAATCCTAGACAAATTGGAGTCTTTGGGGGTAAGAGGGAATGCAAAAAGCTGGTACAAAAGTTATTTAACCGACCAAACTCAATTAGTAGAGCTGATATATACAGCAGATGGGGTAACTCAAACAGCTAGGTTACAGCAACTCCCAACCACCAGAGGAGTTCCACAAGGGTCAGTGCTGTGTCTAGTCCTTTTCATATTACTGACCAACTACATCAAGGACTACAGCTCAGTTTTTATGTATACAGATGACACCACACTATTGCTTAAAGATGAAACACGTGAAGATCTTATCAACACATACATAGCACTGAACATGGCATACAACTACTGTTCTGTAAATGACTTAGTAGCGAACCAATCAAAAACCAAACAAATCAACTTCGGAAGAATAGCAGATCAAGTTCCAGCCTTGCCTGATATAAACCTGATGGATGCAGCAAATTTTATCAGACTGACCATTGACAAAAACCTGACCTTGACTCCACATGTTGATGAACTTTGTAAAAAACTGAACTCATCAGTAGACATATTAAGAAGAATTAAAGACATCCCCAATTTGGCCACTACAAAAATTATATTATTCACTTCTGGAAAGTCACCTGAGATATGCTATTGTTACATGTGGCGGCACCTTTGTAACAAACCTCCACAGAGTGTTGACCACACAAAAAAAAATGGCTATAAGATCCTTAGCCAACCTGAATCGCTCTGCCAGTTGCAGGCCAGCTTTTCAAGAGCTCAGGGTTAAAACTGTCATCGCAATCTACATACTGGAGGTAATACTCCTTGCAGGACTGTGCACAGAAACCAAGACACATAACTACAACATAAGGAACGTGTCAAGAATTCCAGTTGTCAGACACAGCACGACACTTCATGAGAAGAAACCCACCTCTGTTGGTGCCAAGCTGTACCATATACTTCCAGCTGACTTTAAATAATTGATTTGAAACTGTCTCAAGCATAAACTGGACATCTGGTTAACAGAACACCCTGTCTACACAGTGGAAGAATTTGTGACCAAAATACGGGACTGACCTCAGGCATATGTTTGTAATGATTTTTTACATTACAAACACATTAAATGTATATTTAACTATGACGCAATTACTGTACTCATAATGTATAAGTAAATAAAGATTAAATGATTTGATACAATTACAATAGGCATCGTCACAATCAATACAATACTATAAACATATTAAAACAATAAATGTAAATGAATGGTTTAATAAATGCTTGTAAATCTGAATTAAAAGTGCCTCTTGAATATAGTACAAATCTTAAAACCCACTAAACTATGAAATACAAGGATCAAAATCATCTTGGTTTACAGAACAATAAAGTTAATGCTGAGGCCTTGATTACCTGAGAATGAAGGTGCAGAATGTCAGTGGGTACAGTGTCAAGGAAATGACGATCGTGTGACACTACCAGCAGTGTCGTCGGCCAATTCTGAAGGTAGTTTTCCAGCCAGATTATAGCTTTAATGTCCAGCATGTTTGTGGGCTCATCCAGCAGCAACAAATCAGGCCTGTAAACAAGAATTCAGTATGAATTTTAGTTAGAGTATTTTACCCCTAACTATTGTAATATTTTTTAGAGTTATATGCCCACTGTCTATATTTTTTAAATGTACGCTATTAGCAAATATGTTCTTGTTGAAAGAACATTTCTTTCAAACCAAACCCACAAACTATTTTATCCTCAGGGGTCAGCATCTGTGAGTGGACAAAATGCGACCACTAAGGATACAAACTAATAACAGTTCAACTATAATGTAGTAAACAAACATTCTCATGCTCCGATCTTCCGTCTCTAATCAGACCAATATCATAGTCACAATCTTTTGGTGCTGTTATTTGCCGATATCAACACACATTCCTGGTTGTGTGGGACTAATAAGTAGAGTTCAAAGATGTTAAATACCAATCAAAAGGTATGGAGGAAGTCATTTATGATTTCAACTATGTGAGCATGAATTTTGTTACTGACTGACACCCATTTTCCTAATGATTGTTGCTTCAGGTTTCGAGATATGAAATTATTGTCACTAAAATAAATACAACATTTGGTAAAATGTGTGCACTGAAAGGGCAGGGAAGAAATATTAGTTTAATTCATTCTACAAACAGCCTTTATTTTTTAAGCGATAGTTATCAACATTCCACCCGATGCAGTAAGATTTTTGTTTTATAACAACGATTTGAACCAAACAATATTCATGTTTACATATTGTAACACCCCACACAATGTAAAAAACTATTAAAAAACTAAAAAAAGTAACACTTCTACCTTGACCATAAATTGAAGGGGAATGGTAAGTTTGGAAACAAGATGTCTTTTCTCAGAAGACACCAAAATCCAGAAAATAATTTTTGATAACTCATAATTTTCTATACCCAAACAAAACAACTATTTTTTTAGCAAGATTATGTCCTTATATGTAATTCCATGCACTAACTGAATATTAGGGTTTTCCAGCTCCACTAAGAATTTCATAGCTTATTCCTGTTTTTTTTCCGTTAGCTTAAATTTCCACTTATTGCCTGTTGAATGGACAATACAATACAATACTTTATTTCGTTCAACAATATACAAATATTGTAATGGACATCGTCAAAATTATGTTACAAAATACAACTAGAAAATAGTAATATCAGCATATTATATTAAAATAAAACTAAAGAGTAGGCTATATATACAAACTTTAAATTCTACAACATTAAGCAGCAAAGTCAGGAATATTTTTATATTAAAAGCATATTATATTAAAATAAAACTAAGAGAAAGTATACAAACTTTAAAATCTGCAAATTAAGTAGCAACATCTGGAATATTAATTTCAAAATATCCTTCCAACTTATAAAAAGGGTGTTTCGACAACCAGTTAAACAGAACATTTGAAAAACTCTTAATTGGCATATTTTGCCATGCTACTAGTAACCTATTCCAAAAGTTAATTCCTAAATACTTATGGTAACTCATAGATTTGGTAACCCTACATTTTGGTAACTCAAGTTTATCTCTATTTCTCGTGTTGTAGCTATGGATAATATTTCTAACAGTAAAAGTATTAACATTTTTCTTAACTAACATTAAAACATCAAATGTACACAAGTTTACTACAGTTGGATTGCTTGAACAGAGGTCTACAGTGACCACGTGGTTTGGCATTCATAATAATTCTCACCGCTTTCTTCTGCAGAACTAAAATTTTTTCTAGGCCTACACCATTTCCCCATACAATTAATCCATACCTTAATATACTCTCAAAAAATGAAAAATAGGCCATTCTTAGATATTTATAGGTAACTTGTCTTTTAATGTTAACTAATAAATATATCGTTCTACATAATTTTTTACAAACATCAATTTGACTTTTTCATGATAGCCTAGCATCAATACTTATACCTAAAAAAGTAACTGGATTTGTGCAGTCTAGTCTATTGTGTGTTCTTAAAGCTAAATTTAAATTTTGTGTCTTGCTTTTATTTAAAAATAAACCATTAGTTTCAAACCAACAAGTTGTGTCAGTTAGGGTATTTTGAGACAGAAATAAAAGTTGGTCAATATTAGTATGTTCATTTACATGAGATGTGTCGTCAGCATAGATAGTAGTAAAGCTAGGAAGATTAAAATGAATGTCATTTATTAAAATTAAAAATAGAATTGGCCCCAGCACAGATCCTTGGGGTACACCTAACTTTACATCTAAAATCTTAGAAGCCGAACCCTTTACATCTGCAAACTGTTTTCACTCAGTAAGATAAGATTCAAAAATACGTAAATCTTTACCATGAAAGCCGTACAACTTAATTTAGACAGTAAAATGCCGTGGTGTACCGTATCAAACGCTTTGCTAAGGTCATACAGTGTTATCAGAGCAAAATTTTCATTTTCTAAAGCTAAGAGTAATTGTTGAACAAGTACGTCTATTGCCTGTATAGTAGACCTACCAGAGCAGTAGCCATATTGATATCCACTAAATAGGTTAAGTGATTCAAAATAATGACATGCCTGAATTTTAAAAATCTTTTCAAAAACTTTTGCAAAAACTGGTATACATGAGATTGTTCGATAACTGCTAGGTGTGTCCGGATTACCCTTCTTGAATATGGATACCACTCTGGATAGTTTTAAACACGTAGGAAATATACCCTCTAAAATACACTTAATCAAACAAAGAGTAAGAGGCTCAACAATCTCAACTGCTACACTTTTTATAACATCACTTGTGATTCCATAAACATCTTTAGATGATGAATTTTCTTCAACGCTTCATTAGTTAACTCGGTAGAAAAAACATCAGTTCTCGACTGCACCACATTAGTTCTTTTCAGATATTCTTCAGCTGTTGATTGAGACGCCACAACTTTCTCACTACTTCTTCTACGGCAGAGATGAAAAATTCATTGAAGTCATCAGGAAGTTTGCTTGGTTGCGCATTTGCTGTAGATGTCTCTTTTGCGGCTCTATTAATTATTGTCCTTGCTGCCTTGCATTTATTAGAGGATTTCTCAATGATTTCCTCATCTTACATTTCTTAGCTTCCTGTAAAGCCAATCTGTACTGTCGTCTTAAGTTTTTTTAACAACTGTAACAACTGCTCACTGTTATTATTGCTATAAATGTCCTTACACATTAAAATGTACTTTTTCATCTGTGCTAGTTCTGGAGTATACCAATTCCCTGTATATATCTTCTTCTTACTGGACCCGGCTCCTGCTTTTCTTATACTTTTGACAGGAAAACTTTCCTCAAACAGTGTTAGGAACCGATTAAAGAAGAGATCAAAACAAGTACTTACAGGCAAATTGGAAGTTAAAATAAATGACCCGTTTTCCGTAGACAAGATGTTCTTAAAATTAGAAATCTGTTTCATAGTTATAGGCCTACTTTTTATCAAGGTATGTGTGTCTCGTTTTATAATTGCACAGTGTTCATTAAGATTATTACACAACATTTCAAAAAGTAAGGCATGATGATCAGACAAATCATCATTGGCACAATATACATTGAATTGTCTTAAAGTGTTCAAAAAATGTTGAACAGTTTTTTTTTATTTCATGTTACATCAAATTCAGCATTAATGTCACCACTAATGACAATTTTACATTTCTTAATGATCACATACCTTAAAAGTTCTTCGAGAGATTGCAAAAATATTTCAGGCGAACCTTTAGGTGACCTGTACAGGGAAATAATAATTAAATTAAATTCGATCAATTCTACACCTGCAACTTCAAAATGTTGATCCCAACAAAAATGGCTGCGATCAATTTTTAAAAATAAAATATGATTGGCAAGAAAAATGCACACACCACCATGAATCATTTCGCTACGGCAAAAACTACTGCCCATGGCCAATCCATCTGGTACACAATAACCTAATTCATCTGACCTTAACCAGTGTTCAACGATACATATTACAGAATGACTCATATTATTCTGAAGTAATTTCAATTCTTCTATTTTGTTTTTTAAGCCTTGAATATTTATGTGTAATATATTTAGGGATAATCTATCACAAGACAGTTCATTAAACTCATTAATTGGAGTTAGTTTAGGCTCAACTATGTTTAGGACAATAAATGGAATACCACCAGGGACGCAGATAGGTTTAAAAACTGTCAGAAAATTACAGTGTTTGAATTCAGTGTTTTTGGTACAATGCTGTGGAGAACTTGGGGCCGTCTACTAACATTGTAAATAGAAAGCTTGGACAAATTAACAGAAGTGACCTAGACTACATTGGTGACATCAAATGTGGAAGTAAATAAGAAGACTGAGTATAACACTTGATCTGACTGCAATTAAGATGGATGAAAAAGAGCTCATGAGTCCAAAGACTTTCTTGGGATTGAGTGACCGCGTGGGTAAGCAATGCAAATTCTTACTTGGTGATTGGGTCTATCCTTCCCTCCACTCCTTTCATTTCCCCAATGAATCCTGTAGCTAAGTCTTCCCTTGGGTATTTGTCCTTCGATTATTCTTTTATTGGCACTTTGTAGTCCTTCATCTCTAACATTTCCAAACCATCAAACACTATTTCTCTCAGTTACCTCAAATGGCTCCTGTCAAGTATCATTTTGAATTTCTGTCATTACACCTGCTTTCCACAAAACTTCCTATCACAATCAAGAAGGTGTAAGCTTGTCTTCCTCCTTTATTAATCTCCTTATACAATTTACCATCTTCCTATATTACATAATCTATGACTGTTTTTAAACAAAATTGTATGTTTAACATATAACTGTACCTTAAAATGGAATTTACAAATCAATAATATAGTAAAAAAATTGAAATATCATGTATATGTATTCTACAAACTACGACAAATATTAACAAAGAAGAAGTAGTACTAATTCAATACACTATTATCCAAAGTATTGCAGTTTATGGTAAAATTGAATTAGGATGACTATATGATGCATCTCTCAAACTATTAAGTACGCTACAGAATGGAAAACAGAATTATTGAACACAAAGAACATGATCATGAAAAACTGTTAATATTAAAGAAGAATTTTTATTTAAATCCATTATTTATAATTATGATTAAAAAAAAAAAAAAACCTGCAAAACAAAAACAATACACGTTATAAAAGTTGCAGTTACCATTTAACCTATTAAGAATTAATCTTCACACAAATAAATATTATGCCATAACAATTTTTCAACTTACTATCAACAAAGTTAGAAAAACTTTTAAATCAGCAAAAAAGAAGTTAAAAAAAGTCAGAATTATTTAGTTGCAATATTAATTATTTTTTGTTGTATAATTTTGATTTGTTTATTTCTATATTTTTAATTTGTTTTAGTACAAATAACATTGTTCCATCCTATATACAGTTTTAAAGCCCCTATAGGCTATTTTTTAAAAATAAATAATATAATTATAAAAAACTAATTATCTTCTTCAATTCTTCTTCTCTTGATCTTATACCTACACCTACCTTCTCTATTCTTGACACACCGTACATTCAAACTTACCAACATAAACAAAACGTCATACTTCGTAACCTTTTTAATAAAAATATTTTAAATTCTTAGTGTTTCTGATCAATTGTTTTATTTATTGGAGGTAAAATAGGGTATACATGATAGATACGTACTGCAAAGGTTTAAACTAAAAGATTGGTGAAATATAAAACTAATTAGAATGGTTGAACATGAAAATACACTGAATTAACATTAATTTGTACAGAAATATAAAAACTAGACATATGCCTTGAAAGCAAAAATCTAGGTAGTGTTAGTTAAACAACACAAGAAGCAAAGCCAGCATTCTTGTGATAGTATGTTGTTGGCATGAAAAGTTATTTTGGTGCTTCTTTGGGCTGTATCAACTATATTCTATGAATACCTCGTGCTGTAACATCCTATGAAATTAAAAAGATAATTGATATGTTACCATTTGATTTCAATATTAAAATTATGAGGTATACAATCATTCAATAACACTTTTCTAAAAATATTTTAGCCACCTAACAGTTTTAACAATATGATAAGATGTAAAGATTACAGACCTTGAAAAGAGTGCTCTCGCGAGTGCAAGCCTCATCCTCCATCCGCCAGAGAACTCTTTTGTTTTTCTCTGCTGCATCTCGGAGGAGAATCCTAACCCTGCCAAAATGACAGATGCTCTAGCCGGGGCTTTGTCTGCTTCTATGGCTGCCAGTTGACCATAAACCTCCGTCAACATTGAATTCAGCTGGGGATCAGTGTTCCTGTAGAAAATAAATAACATTAAATTAAGCGAATGTTGATGATATGATTTAAGGTTTTCATAATGGATTACAAAACAACCAACACAAATTATGTTACATTTAAAAATCTTTTTCTATGAAATCAAAATCATTTTTAACTTTTTGAATCTTGGATACTTTTAAGGTTAACAACAATCTCCTTAGTAAGGGTTTCATTTTCAAGAAAAACAAAACTTTAAAATTGCTAAATATACCAAATTGATCTATTAGACAGCTTAATTGGGATCACTCAATTAAACAAACGTCTATGCACATTAAGACTCATAAAATTTGGAAATGTGCATTGAAAGTAGATATAACTAACTATACTACCCCAGAAGACTTCACATATTTTCAAATTTCAAATAAATAGGGGTAGTTTTAGGGAGTTAATAATAAAATAATTGCCTAACCTTTCCTATACTAGAGTCCAGACACCTACTCTTTGTTGCACAACAATTTTATTGCAGCCACAACATGCATTGTGTCAAAACTAACCCTATAACAACCCTTTTAGTACTGTGAGTCGCTGTGAGAGACTATATGTAGCCCAAACTACATTTTAAAGAAATAATATGGAAATTACTTAAAACTCTCATGTTTGACAGTAATACAAGTAACAATTTGTAACACGTGGCCAAATGAACGTAAGCGAAGTATCAAGCAGCTATAAAATACACTGTTAAAATTATTTGTAATAATTTGTACTACTATTTCGTAAAACTGTTTTATCAACATAATACTGATTGTTGACAACAGATTGCAGATAATGAGAGCACTTAGGAACCGATTTATGGAAATTATTTCAATGCAATCCAAGAGCCATACCAGGTATGGCCTTTGATCTCTAAAGAAAGGTTTGCTAGCTGTACTAGGTACGGATTTCAATGGATTTCAATCGGAAAGGGTTAAGAGTAGCACAGTGAACTACAAAACACAGTTTCATTTTATTGGCTATGTAATCCAGAAAATGAATTTCAATGTAAAAAATGTGTTATATAGTTTTGTTGTTGTTCTACTGATTATTATGGTATGTGAACATTCTACAAAATTACCAGATATGTTGAATAGCTTAAAAAATAGATCTTATGTATTTGAAATTAATATGAGTGAGACTACCAATACAAATGCCTTTACAGTAACTTTTGTTTAAATATATTATTTAGATAGGCAGTATTTTATTTACTTTTCTGATGAATATAAAGAATTAAAATAAACTAAGATCAAACTAGAATTGCATTTCACCAAACTATGTGATTTGGGCTTTGAAAACCATAAATTGGAAGCTACCATATCACAAATGGATCAAACATTATTTATAGAACAATACACTAACCCACTATTGATAGCAGCCGTGATCTCTTGTTCTTGTCGCAGCAGCCCCTCTCTCACCAAGTCACACTGAAGGACACTCTGCAATGCTGGTGTGTCATCCCCCACTACTTCCTGCTCAACGTGTAGGATGGACACGTGTGATGGGATACGTAACTGTCGGCTAATATAGTTACAACAATTAAATTAGTTTATTCCTGTACTTATCAATAATTATAACACTTATTGTTTAAACAGATTCCGTTCCCTGAAGGCTAAAAAATTCTGAATCTTATTTCAATAATCTATATAAATCATTAAATCATAGTATACATTAATATTATTAATAACATAACAAAATATTACAACAATAACATTAATAATAATACTATTATTCACAAATATTGGTTATTGAATATTATGAATGTTACCTATCAATACCATTATATATAAAAGTACTTGAGATCAATATATATATATTTTAGTGTATTGCTATTTTGTATACAATTTATCTTAATTATTATTTGTACTAATATGGAAATAGCTTTTGAACATGCATGATTATGTAGGTTTATTTAAAATAAATGTTGTACTACTAAAAACACTAAATCTAAAATAGTGATCTGTAAATTCAATGAAAAATCATGCTTACACAAGCCTAGCTTACCTTGAAATCATTCGAAGAAGTGTGGTTTTACCTAGACCGTTCCTACCACATAAACCATATCGTCTTCCGAAAGCCAAAACAATATCAGCAGCTTGAAGTAAAACTCTAAAATAAGAGAAAAGTTGATTTACTAGTACAAAATTTATGTACTTATGTTTTTAAATACTATACAGTGAACCTTGTTTTATCCGGACTAATGTGTCAGTATCTCAATCTGGATACATATGATCCGGATTAAAAAATACAAGTTCAAAATTGGGTAAATATTGGTAAAAGATGCCTACATGGTACAATAGGCAATGTACGCTTTACAGAGGTGAGCGCAGATGGTCTGGCCTTGCTTCATTTGCGTGAAAATATTCTAGGAACAGAAATAACGCCCGATAAAAATATGTCACCATTGCTTAACCTTTTTACCATCTTAGTCAGTGTTTTTATGTAAATAAACAACAAAAAAAGCTGAATCTACAGGATGCAATCCACACAATAGTCTACATTTTGTTGGCTATTTTTGTGATTAAGATGGTTTGGACAATTATAAAAGTCTGGATAGGATTTTGATATGAATAAACCAGCTTTATACCATATAACATAGTGTATAACAATGTTCACTGTCACACTAGAAAGTATTTATTCAGTATTCTGCGTATTCATAACCACACTATAACTCTAAATGTTTATGTACATAACTTAGCGGCAACTAATAGAAACAATAAAAAACTTGCGACAAGACAGCTACCAACGCTAGAGCTCCGTGTGGATTACCCAAGAACAAATTCAAATACAATACAGTACTTACAGTTTACTGTGTACTGGGAAGCATGCTTGCACGCGTGCATGTCCATGATACTACGCAAGCAAAACAGCTTTAAAACGAGTTTATCGTCAGTGCTGCCACGAGAGAACAACGTTTAATGTTTCTACAGCGATGTAACATCTTTTAGAAAACAAATATTCACCGTCCATCAGATCAGTCAGCTGATCCGTATAATTTGGTTCCGGATAAGAGGTTTACTGTGTTATAATATGTTAGGTTAAAGGGCATTAGGGGTATTAGTGTTACTGAATATTGATTATTACATATTGATAACAATTGGAGAGATAGGGTATCAGCAAATTTACTAATATTGGGTGGTGAGAAGACAAGTCCACTAACACAATGGGCCGTGATAATAAAAACAAGTCAGGTGAGTGAGTAAATGCTTGCAATTCCAAAAACTTATAGTCAATAGCCAAATTCTTTATTTTTACATAACATTTTCTTTTTATAACCAGAATTGCTGGTGAAAACAGGTGAAATTGTCAGGACTTAAAACTAAAACTAAACTTAATACATAAAATGTATGCAAATCAAGTATTAATACATTTTAAATTTGTCAAAAATTGTCAGGACAAAAAAAATTGTCTATATGTTAGCTATAAAAATATACTCAATCTGCTAACTATTATTTAAATAATCTTCTATTTTATAATAAGTTTTGTCTAGTAACAAGCTTTTTAATTCAGATTTAAACTTTTTTTAAATCACCAATACATTTAATTTGTTGGGGAAGTTTATTATAAAACTTCATTCCCATATACTGAGGGGTATGCTCTGTTAAAGCTAACCTATGTATTGGAAACAGGAAATTATTTTTATTTTTTGTTTTATAATTGTGCTGATGCTGTTCGTTAAACAATTTATTATAATTTAATTTTATGTATACAAGGCATTTGTATATGTAAAGTGAAGGCACTGTTAAAATTTTAAGTTCTTTAAATAATTCTTCACATGAATTTATTTTTTTTGAAAATGTTAAAATTCTTAAACATTTTTTCTGAACTTTAAATATTCTCATTGAATCAGTTTAATCACCCCAAAATTCTATGCCATAACCAATTACCAAGTAAAATAGTGAATAATAGACCATTGTTCAGGTTTGTAAGTCAACACTGTCCCTTAATACCAACATTTGAAAACAGCATGTATTTAGTCTTTTATATAATTTATCAATATAAAATTTCCATGACAGGTTTTTATCTAAAAGAGCTCCTAAAAAACTGCATGTCGATGTTACTTCTAATTCTTGGTTTCTAAAAAGTATTTTATCAACAAATGGTCCTTTATTTTGGTAGGTATTAAATTTTACTATTTGTGTTTTTGAGCTGTTCAGTCCCAGTCCATATGCATAAAACCATAAAAATAGCTGATAAAGATTATTTTTTATTGATTCAATAAGTAAATGATTTGATTTGGCTTTAACAATAGAAGTAGTGTCATCGGCATATAAAACTAAGAGATAGTCAATATTTATTGGTAAGTCATTTATAAAAATCAAAAACAACAGAGGTCCTAATATTAAACCCTGAGGAACACCGCACCTAATTTTCTGCCAAGGGGAAAACACTTTCCTATTTTTGTGAACAATTACTGTTCTTTGTTTTCTGTTGCAAAGATATGATTCCATCCAGTCTAGGGCTTTTTGAGAAAAATTGTAGAATTTCAGTTTTTTCGATTAAAATGTCATGAGATACACAATCAAAGGCCTTGGACAAATCACAGAAAACTGCAGCAGTACTCTGTGACCCATCCAAGCCCTGAACAATTTGATCAATGAGATCTCCTATTGCATTGTTAGTACTTATTGTTGGCCTAAAGCCATATTGATTATTGGAAAAAATAAAATTGGTTTCAAAGAAGTTAACAATTTGATTATATGCCACTTCTTCAAATATTTTGGAAAATGCAACCAGAAGATAGACAGGACGATAATTTCCTGGATCTTTCCTATCACCTTTCTTAAATAAAGGTTTTACTATGGCAAACTTAAACTGAGAAGGAATCAATCCTTCGTCAAAACATTGATTGATTATATAACTTAACGGTTGACAGATATAATCGGCTGTACTTCTAATTAAATTTACCGGAATATCATCCCAGCCAGCAGAGATTTTGTTTTTTAATGACTTAATTACTCTATGTACATGAATAGCTGATACATGTTTAAAAGAAAATATTTTATTTTGCCTCTCACCTTTTCCAATAAAACAAACAGCACCAGTTAAGTTTGGACTTACATTTATACTTTTTGCAGTATTCAAAAACATATTATTAAAATATTGAACCATTTTCATGCATTCCTTGATAACTGTATTTTCAACCCTCAAATTTTCTAAATTATTTATTGTTTTACAGGCTCCAAGCTCAGCTTTAACCACTGACCACACAGCCTTATTTTTATTCTCAGACTTTTTAATGAAATTGATATTAGCTATTTTTTTGCTTCCCTACAAACTGATTTGAATATTGATTTATATCTCTTGTAGAATGCCTTGAGATTTGGATCTTGTGATGTTTGAACTAATTTATGAAGTTGCCTCTTTTTTGCACTTGAAACTCTAATTCCTTCTGTTACCCAGCTTTTTTCATTTGATTTCTTTTTATTATAAAATTTTAATGGAAAGCAAGTATGAAATACAGCATTAAATTGCCCCAAACAATTATTATAATTTTGTTGAGAGCTGACACCATTTGAAATAATCCATTGAATTTTTCCTAGTTCAGTCAAAAGCTTGCATACATTTTTGTCGGAAAATAATCTAGTTTTGAGGGAATTACCTTTTTTTGTAATTGGTTTTTTAATTTTATCATTTATATTAATAAAAATGGCTCTATGGTCTGATATCCAGTATAATATTCAGTATTAATTAATATTGGTTTTTCTGTGATAAATTTATTAATTAAAATGTTATCTATACATGATTTTGAATTTTCTGTTATTCTGGTAGGAGTAAAAAAACATGCTGATAAACCATAGTTATCAAGTAATCCTAACATTTCTTTTCTTTGATACTCTTTCCTGGCATTATTAAGATTTATCATAAAATCAACGTTAAAGTCAGCTGCGACATAAATTTTTGTATCCTTAAGTTTCCTTTGTAATTTTTCAAAAAGTGGCTCCAATCTAGACATCAATTCTTCTTCAAAGTTACTGTCCATAGGTATTCTATACAAAGAAATAATAATACAGTTGTAAGATGGCAACTCCACACATGAAGCTTCAAACACATTTGTACAATTATAAACACATAAATCCTTTCTTTCCTCAAATTCTATATTATCACTAAGCAATATACATGAACCACCACTTGTTAGTCCTTCTCGACAATAACTAGCAGCTAACTTATAGTTTGGAATAGTATTCAAAACAAAATTTTCATCTAAACGAAGCCAATGTTCATTAATGCACACAACCCCAATGTTAGTGCGTTCTAAAATCAGTTGAAGATCATTTATCTTACCAGTGATACCTCCCTGAATATTACTGTGCATAAAAAAGTGTGGTCAGTGCTTACAAAAATATTAGATCTTAAGGATTCATTAGAAATATTATTATAAGTATAATTTACTATACTAAGAGATGTTTGATTATCTATTAATGAATCTAGATTTATACTATCATTGGTTAATGAATAAGTTAGGTTAATGGATCTAGGAGCATTTGATGTAAGTTTAAATTGGATGGGATGATACTGTTGTCAGGTTGGGATAGTGTGAAATCAGTTGCTTCGTTTAACAAAGGTGTAAATGTTACTGAGACTGGTTGTGATACGGTTTGAGGGAAGGGGCTAGGCACAGTGATGGGTATATTTACACTACTACATAAATCTACAGTCTCTTTTTGGTCTTCTATTTGTACTGTTTGAATCACGTATTTAGCTGTTTCACAAACTCATCATGTGATAATCCTCTCATGAGTGGTCTTTGAGGAGAAGATTGTAGCAGATAACAGCTATTGTCGCTCCAGTATTTTTGTGGAATTTAATAATGTTTTCCGCCAAGAGTCTTGATATAATTAAATCCCGAACACAGCCCATCGGGGAGCAAATTAGTGTCTTCATGTTATGTTTCTTAAATTCTTCTTCAAGTTGTTTAAATGCTGTGTTGTAGTCATCATCTGTTGGCTTTTCATAATACTTGGCTTTAGTTACTAGACTAGTTACTGTAGGGCCATTTATAATTTTTTGACAGGTTAAATCAAGGTCTACATATTCGGAAAAAGTTGGTCTGTCACACTTCCTCTTGAAGACAACCGCAACCCTTGCGGACATGTGCCTCTTGTCTTCAAAGTCGCTGGAAATAATATGCGAAAAGGCTGTTGAAGGGTCATCAGTGAAAGCATCAATTACATCTCCCGTACAGGCTTCAACGATGTTTATTTCGTTAGGCTTTATCAGATCTAAAATTTTCTTCTGTATATTGGGGGCAGTTGAAAATTTTTGTTCTTCAAAATTTGTTTGTTTCCACTTCTTCAGTATTCCACTGATCACTTTAGCTACTTGATCCTTCCCTCTTTTGTTTCAATGTAGGCCATGTAATGTAAAAAGATGTCTAGGAAGAAGGTGCAAGGAAAGTATCTTCATATCATTTTTGTGTGTTTCCCCAATTTTTTCTATTTCAGCATTAATAACAGAAATTAATAACAGTTCAGGGCGATCGTGATGCATGGGAATTGTTCTCAAGAGCAAGTTTGTATGTTTAGAATCATTAATTAAATTCTTGATATTATCCCTGAGTAATTTGATGCTTGTCGACTCTGTTGTTCGCACCTGCAATTACTAGAAGATGGTCTATTTTGGTCAATACAATAGACAATCTCCATTATTGGCATATTCATCAAGAACAGTAATAGTGTCACAAAATGTTACAATATGAAGTAAATTAAATATTTTGGCTAAGGAATACATTTGTATAAAAAGTCAGCTATGGAATTAATGAAAAGTAAACGTCAGTATCTTCTGTCCAGTCCCTGAGAACGTGTCTTGAACTCTTCCAATGAATAAATGGGGTCAGCAAGTAGCCGTTCTCGTAATTGTTTTCTCAGTATCGTTGGATCTTCTGTCTTCAGTTAAGACGGGAGACGGTTGAACAGTTTGGCGCCAAGCATAGGAGGGCTTTTTTGCAAATAGTTCTGTCCCATGCACTAGCAGGATGAAATTCATTCCATTTCTTGTATGGTAGTGGTGAAATTGGTTGACTCTATTTAGATTTAGCTTTGAACAGTAAATGACAGTTTCAAGGATGTAGATTGAGGGGATGGTTGTCTACAGCTGTCAAGTGGTTTCAGACCCTCCATTGTTCGTAGAGTCTGTTTTTGTAAGACAAGGACTTTTTGGAGATTGCCTTTTGATGAGCTAACCCAATGCACTATACCGTAGCGTACGTGACTTACAAAAAGTGCATAATAGGCTGTTAAGTGCCTGTAAGTAAGTACCACTGAGCCTGTATAGGTGGGCGGGTGGGCCATTACCACTGAGCCTGTATGGGTGGGCAGGTTGCTGCCCTGCAGGTGCAAGGTTGCTGGTAAGGCCCTGCAGGACCTCTGAAAAGTGACAGGGCCATGGTGAAGCTATAACAGGTCTAGCAAACCAATAGTGGATAAAAAATACTTTCAATGATAAACACAGACCTTAACATTATGGCTGTCATATTAGTCTTTAATTAGATATAGCAAACTTACCTTTGTAGCTGCGTGAGTGCTGTGGCCTTTATACGTCTAAGAACAAAAATTGCAATTCTCAATCTTTCGCAAAGAGATTGCAGATGTTCATTCCATGATAAGCAATCATCAATTGTCTCTATCTCTCTCTACTCACCTGAAGAAAGTGCCAATGGCACTGAAAATTTGTGTGATTATGTGATTATTTTGCTCATGTGATTCTTTTGTGTATGTTACTTCTGCTCTGTTGTTAGTGAACTTGTCTTCTAAGGTAAGTTTGCTGATGTCCTATCTCTACAATATAGTGGTTAGAGAAATCAATAAAAATATTTGAAAACAGCCAAAGAGGAAAGAACAAGAAAATAGAATAGATAAAAGGACTAAGGATCCCTCAAAAAAGGCATATCTACCTTACATAAAGGGAACAATGGAAAATATTGGTAGGTTATTAAATAAAGAAAATATAAAAACCATGTATAAGCCACCGAATAAATTGAAGAATTTTCTGAGGCCAGTCAAAGATAAAATTCCATTAGCTGTGTCCGGAGTATATGAAATACCTTCTAGATGCGGTTCAGTCTACATAGTGGAAACCAAGAGGTTAATTTCTACAAGGATTAAGGAACATATAAGGCATACTAAGAATGAAGATACAGAAAAGTCTGCGGTTGCTGAACATCCTTGCCAACATTCCACATTACAACTCAAGAATCGTAAGGGAAGCTCTAGAAATATATGAAAGAAGAAATACTTTTAACACATTGAGTGCGGGTCACACGCCCGCGGGTGATAGCAGTGCTTGCGCGAGCAGCGGATAAGTCGCCGGCGGTGGACGGATCAATACCGGCTTGTACTCTTCAGTGTCGCCTAGCCCTTTGGCTTAGAAGGGTCGGATTTGCGCCGCATTATAGCCTGTTTCTCGCGTCACATTTCCTTGTTCTTCGTTCGTGGATCGCGCCATTTTGAGCCAGTTGGCGGGGGTTAGTGTGCCTGCGCGCGCAGCGGAACTGTTGCCGGCGGTTGACGAAGCAATGCTTGTTTGTGGAATTTAGTGTGGTCCAGCCACTTGCCTTATAACGGTCGGATTTGCGCTGCATTGTTGCCTGTGTCTCGCGTCACGTTTCGGTGTTCGCCGTTCGTGGATCACGCCATTTTGAGCCAGTTCGCTTGCATCGGAGTTTTACCATTTTATTTTTGTGTATAATAGTGAAACATTAGTATCGTGTTGTGTTATATTGTATTGTGATTTGTGTTATATATATATTTTTTTTTTTTTTTTTTCGTACCACACACACTGCACATTCCTTTCGGAATATCAGTGCTTCTTATTCCTTAATCGTTGTTAGTTTTTATTTTGTCTTAAAAATAATTTCCTTGTCTTGTGTTAATGAGGTTAGTTGTTTGTTTGCCTTTCTTCTCAAAGTCGTATTCAGCGCGGACACAAGGTCTGATCATATGAGTAAGGAATTTTTGGCTGGAATACTTTGTCTGTTAGTATTTGGTAAGTCATATCTTTGTCGTCGAGAGTGTCTTGAACTTGCCGGTAAAATGGTTCATTTTTTTTTTTTTTTGTTTTTCTGTCTTCGTTGACGGTCTTTGATTTTCGCAATTAGGAGCTTTTTGAATAGTTCTGTCATGATACAGGTTTCTTCTTTTTGTTTTTTGTATTTTATTTTTTATTTGCACTTGGGAAACAGTAAATACAGTTCAAGGATTAGATTGAGGCGATGGTTTGTTCAGCTGTCTAGTGGTCAGGACTATTGTAATGTTAGAGTTGATATTTTTAATGACTGGACTTTTTGGATGGTTGCTTGGATGTCTCAGTGCTTTGTATTCTTTCAAAGTGAAATAGGTTAATGCCCAAGTAATCAAACCACTGAGCTGTATAGGTGGGCGTGGTGGGCTCCACTTGTTGGGGGAATACCAGGTGCAGGTGGGTGTCCCTCATGGATTAATATACAGCTGGTAGCTTTATTATAGGTTCTACAACCCGTAGAGTTGATAAAAATTTTCAGTGTTAAACACAGCGTTTACGTTCTGGCTGGGTTTTTCTTTAATTAGTATCTCTCTTTTTGACCTGTTGGTTCTGTTGGTTTAACGGTCTAAGAAAAATTGAATTCTAACTTTGCAAAGATGAGTTCCAGTATTTCATTCCTTTTATGCAAACATCTTCTCTGATCTTCTTCTTCCGAGATTAGTGCAAGGCATGAAAATGTGGATTCATATTTTTGCTCATTGATTCGGTATGTTACTTCTGCTATGATTTAGTGAGAATTTCCTTTAAGGTAGTTTGCTGTGCCCTATTTAAATAATTGTAGTGTTCATAATATTTGCACAAAATGGTAGTTAAAGGATGGATTCTTATCTTTACTGGGAACAATGGAATAGTTGGTAGGTTTTTAAATAAGATATACCATTATATTGCCATGTGGATGGTAGTTTTTGGCATTGATTTCCATTTTGGTTTCGGTATTAATCTTCTAGTGCGTTTCGTCTTACATTGTCAAACCTGCAGGTTAAGTTCTAATGGATTGAGGTTTCTACAGTATAAAGACAGAAGTTGCTTGTGAGCATCTTTCCCATACTTTACACCTGTCGTGGATGAGCCGCATATTGAAATGTATACTTTTAAACTTGATTAAGGCCGCGGTGATACAGTCTTGCTCAAGTAACGTAAGCCATAAGGACATTATCGGATATGACTCTCTATAGTGGTAGTTTGGTTGAATCGGTTTGATGCCGCAGCTGAAGCCTGTTTAGCAGCTGCAAGAGATTTCTTGCTTTTGGGACGATGACCTTGGTTTTTGACGTGTGGCGCAGGAATGTTGACGGCGTTCATCAATGCTGTATGGCAATGTATGGGTCCAGCCTTGCCATTTGATATCGCGGATTTGGTATTGATGCTGTGTGCGACGCGGGGTTCGCTGTATGTGGCCTCGACCAATCTTTGGCAGTTGTTGATCGGGTTTGACATTCTATTTTCGTGTATATGAGTGAACTTGTACTCATTTGTATATACAATTTGTGTTTTATATTGTAAATATATTTGTATAGTGCGTTTTATTCTTTTCTGCAATGTTTCAACCAACTCCTGGGCCATCTTCGGCTCCTGACTTTGTCCTGCCGACAGTGATGGTGAAGTTGATGACCCAATCCAACATCAGATTATGGGAAATGCTTCAGATGACTCTGATTCTTATGAATCTGATGATTCTGATATCGGAAATGATACTCCTGTATGGCGTATTTCAACTTCAGGAATGTGACCTGCCGCGACTAATTGCGGCAGGCGTCTCGCGGCGCGCATGGGTTTCGTTGCGATGTGCGGCTCCACCGCCGGCGGACGATCACTTCGGAAGCCCCGATCTACCAGAATTGAGGCCATAAACTGGATTTGGTGTATCAACCCTGTTTCCTGACTATATAAGGTATTGTTTTGGTACCAAATATTATTTTAGTATCTGACATGTTTTTAACATATTTTTTCAGCATCGAATGTGTTAATAAGAATGATAGTATAGTAGTCCAAACACATGGGAACCCATTTTAAGTAAATTGAAATAAAATGGAATAGTCAGCCATATTGATTTTCTTCGGTCAATGACCGTAGGTCACGTGGTTCGTGCCTCCACCCCCCCCTCTCTCCAGTATACCTGCCAAACCAGTCCCCACCCCACCACCTGTTAAAAAAGCTGGAAGTCATTCTCCGATCTCAGTCTCACAGAAACCACTGAGGATGCCACATCACAGTATGGGCGAAATGTCTGGTTATCTTGTAAATATTATAGATAGTACCTTGACGTAGTTTTTACCGGAAAATGTAGATTCTAGTTATGACACCGGCCGCTTAAGCCTAAGTTCTAAAAACCTGTGTACTTCCATCTAAGTAGTTTTTAGCCACTTTAGCTGTGTTTCTGATCCCTAAATTAGCAAGTTTTTCCCGTAGGCGGCAGTGGTTGAGGCATTTGAATGCCTTACTCAAATCAAAGAGGGTGGTTGTGATAATATTCCCTCCCTCAATGCTATCAACAATATATTCCACTAACTCCACCAGTGCAGTTCTCATAGATTTTCCAGTCATGAACCCATGTTGTCCATTAGGTAGCATATGGCTGTCACTGAGATGTTGTACAAGCTCTTTTAGGACTATTTTCTCTACTATCTTTGAAATAGTTAGAACTAGAGAGATAGGTATGTAATTGGATATCTCATATTTTCCCCACTGTTGATGAAAAACACCCTGTGAAAGAGATTTGTTTATGATGTCCACTAAAGAAAGGTACAGCTCATCTTTACAGTACTTATGAAGTTTAGCAGAAATGTCATCAATTCCAGCTGATGAAGATGGTTTAATTTTGTTCATGATCTCTTTGACTTCTTTACAAGTGGTGGGAGTAAAGGCAATGAGTAGACTGCTTGGATTTTGTTGAGCTATATTTTTTAAGATAGCGTTTTGAGGGTCATTTGCTTTTAAAGTTTTATCAGTTACAGTAGTGAAGAGAGAATTGAAATGATCTGCTACTCGGGAGACATCAGTAACAATTTCTTCTGAGATGGTAAGTTTCCATGAAATGTCCTCACTCTTCTTATGAACAGCTCTCTCACGATTTAGGATCTGCCACATTGCTTTACCTTTGTTAGCAGATTCTGATATGAAAGCTTTGCTAGCTACTCTTCTGGCTGATTTTAATTTAAGGTCGTATTCTTTCTTCAACTGAGATGCTTTGATTTTGTAAGTTTCTGAATTATTAATTAGGAATTTGTCATTTGTCTCAATAAACTGCTTCCGTAGATGATTTAATTCTGGATTTGGCAATTTGGTCTTATAATAATTTGGCTTTTTTTATTTAGTTTTTCCAAAAGAGCAAGAAATGTCTGCCTTGTCAGTGTTTGTACCTTGGTTAACTCTGTCCCAGTTTTGACTTACAATGAGGTCTTTGAATGAATCAACGTTGTGTGCATTAAAAATTCTGTGGTTCAATTTTGTACTGCAGTGATTCTGGTTAGGATCTCTAAAATAGTTGTCTGTCCAGTATGATTAGACAAGCCATTGTTCACAATTTTGGTATTTATCAAGGACTTGTTAAGGTTGGTGCAAACCACGTCAATAGATCAAAATTGACGCCAACTTGTGATCCTTGTGGGTGATATGCCAAGTCTTAGTACGTCATATGAACTGAGAAGGTTATTTACTATATGTTCGTCATTTGAATTACTAAGACTATCTACATTCAGATCCCTGACAATGCATATCCCTTTATTGTTTGCTGGAATTGTATCCAGGGCTGCAGCAATCAGAAGAAAAGCCTCTTTAAAAGGACTGCTTGTGGGTCGATAAATTCTTAAAACAAACAGAAAGCCATCTCCAGTTGTTACTTTGATAGCAGCCATTTCACAGATGAGCTCCTGACTTAAGTGTTCAATACTGTGGGTATCAATTGTGAAAGCATTGTTATTGAGTTTGTATAATGCTACCCCGCCGGTTTGATGTTTTTCCTACACTAAGCTGAGACCAGGCTTTAGTCAAACAGTACTGCATTTGGCAAAGTATCTCTTGAACAACCATGCTCTGAAATTACCACTATGTCAGGTTTCTCAAGCTCAAGTTTGTGGTTGAGCCGCTCTATCTTGTTGCTGAGACCATCTATATTTTGGTAGAAAATTGTAGTTTTTCTAGGTTGGGCTTTGGTAATATTTAATGTTACTGATTTATTTTCTGTTTGTATTTTTGTAGACTTAAGTTCTTGACTTGTGTGGTCTACTTTATAAATTTTTTTCTGAGGACCATTAATGTTCCGATTTGAAACTTTTTACAAGTTTTTCATTTCTCTTTTTTTCCGTTGAAGAAGCGAGATTTGTACATTTTGATTTTTATTTCTGCGAGCTGGTGTTTGGCTAAAAAATGATGGTTACTACATAAAACACTGGAGCCTGGTTCTCCTGCTCTTCCATTGTTATTTGTTGTCCTTGATACTCTTGTGGTGTCATTTTCTACTCTTGATGGGAGATCATAACTTGTGTTATCTATTTCCATTTTATAATGTGCAATGTGTTTATTAAAAAGATCTTCGTACGTTTCCTCTGGCAATCTAAGCTTTGATGTGATAGGGACTTGTTTTGAGAGGGTAAATAGTTATGTTGTTTTTAATAAATAAGTTTGATGAATTGTCTTCATTATGTACCATGGGTTCTACAATGATCCTCTAAAAATTTTTTGTATCACTGACTGACTGTGAAGGAGGTTGTATTTTTGTTGGAGATAATTTGCTGCTCTGGGCTCTGGTTGACGAGTGGTTTCCCTGTTTTTTATTGTTAGGGGTGTCTTCAGTTGAAAAGATGTTCTTCTGATGATATTTTGGTGATCTAGAGGAATTTTAAAATTGTGTTTAGTTTTTTTCTATATTTGTAGTGATACAATATATTTATTTTGTTGTGTTTTGTTGTTGAGTATGGTTTATTTGCTGTCTCCAATCTGTGTTGCCTCATATTTATTTTTTAGGTTATGTAAATCTGACTGCAGTAGTTTGGTATGATATTTCATGTCTGTAGTATCTTTAATCATTATTAGCTCCATTTGGTCCTGCCTTTGTTTCAGTTGTGTTAACTCTATCAGGAGGGCTGACTTTAATCCATATTTAATTTTTTCTTTACTGCTTTTGAATAATTTTTTAGCTCTTTGATATAAGATTCGAGGCTGTTTATTTTAATTAGATAGTCATTAACAATCTGATTTTGTGTGTTGTCACAAACTTCAAAAATCTGCTTCAGTTCTATTCCGTTGTTTTCCTTTTCAGTATTTTTATTAGATTCCTCTAGTTTCTCATGTAGAGATTCTATTCTTTCCAGGAACTTCACTTCCTCAATGTGCATTACTTCAATCTTGGCCTCCAAGCTGTCAGCCTGGCATTCCGTTCAAGTGCCTTTTTAAGCTCGTCTTCAAGCTCAATTGTTTCACCAACAGAACATTTCCTGCTTCAGCAGCTAGTGTCAGTGAGGTTTCGAGGTCAGGTTCTCTTTGTTGCTGGTATTGTTGAATTTTTGATTGAAGATCTGTCAGAGGTATTACATTATTTGGGGACTTTATAGTCATGGTGTCAGTAACAATATCTACCTCATTCTACGTATCTACTGCGAGGTTATCGTGTACTTAATTGTTGAATTCCTGTATAGAAATGTATATACTAATTGCAGTCTCGTGGCGAGGTTCTGTATTTTGCTAGCTGATAGAGTATGTATTAGCTTCCTTTATGGCTTGTTAAAAAGTTTGTTCTTAAAATTGTCTGTTTTTGGTTGGCCGTAAGTAGACTTAAAGTTTAGGAAACTCTGTATTTAACCTGGTTATTTTTTTAATTATATCTGTTATCATGGCTGGCCAATGTGGATAACCTTTAAGCTTTGCGAATACTGTATCTTCAATAGTAAAAGCAGTGTTGTTTTTTATGCTCATGTTAAAAGGGATGAAAATTCCAGTTTTTTATGGTAGGATGGACTGCTTCCTCTTGTTGAATAAATTTAAGTGAGGGTTCCAGTTTTTTATGCCAGGTTTGACTAATTCCTGTTGTTAATTATTGAAATGAGAATTTCAGTTTTTTATGCTAGGTTTGACTGATTCCTGTTGTAGAAGTAATTTTATATCTATAATATTATAAAATAGATATAATCTCTATCAATGGTCTATTTTTAATCAGGTAGTTAAAATATAGATAAAATCAGTTTTAAAGACTACGGCTGCTTGTCTGTCAGGTTGTTAAAATATGAATAAAATCAATAGTGAGGGAGAGCAAGTAGTTGAGAGGTGTTGTGCCGGACACTGCTACACAGTTTAGGTCAGGTGGTGGCCTTGTCACATGTGGTGTAGCATCTGTGTCACTGTCTTGGATGTGTTGTATTACAACTGTTGTTGTAATGGTAGTGACGTATGTAGATCCACTTGTGTGTTGGCAGTCCTATGACATCACAGGTTGTGATTTATTGTCGTAACTTTTATTATTCAAATTAAGACTCATTTACTTAAAACATGGTTAATGATATCTATCAGAACTTTTGCTATCTACTCATTAATTACTTCGGAAATTACCTATACCATGTGTTATTACTGTTTCTGTATTTGGGGCAGCTTAGTGATTTTAATGTAGCTTAGTTTACTCAATAACAGTACAGTACTTATTTTTATGTAATTATATATTGTAATAACTTACAGTTGTCATGTTGTGATGAGTTGTGTAGTATTTAGTACAGATTTTGTTGGTTTTCTCACTAAAAACTTCACTAAATGAGGGA
>JAQJVL010001427.1:132688-190658 GCA_035578905.1 Stictocephala bisonia | reverse complement strand
GGTTATATAACATTTGTCTCCGTATAAAGGTTTTTGACAAAGGTGACAGGTGGTAGCATTTTGGAAAATAATTTTGTCTTGCGGAGACATATTAATAGGAATGTTTTTATGAATAATTGGTAAGAGCTCTTTAGACTCCTCAATCAAACAATTTAGAAAAGTATCTACAACGTCGGGACCGCTATAGACTTTAGGTTGTTTTACTGGTTTGCCATCACTGTCAATGATTACATAGCAAAAACCAGAGGGGACGTGATGGGCAGTGTTGGTGTGTGAAGTAGTAGGGTCATTCAGTGCTGTGTCGATTGGAACGACAAGGGACTCAAAGTCACAGTATATGGAGAAGGGGACTTTGTGTGTTAGTGTGTAGTTTTTAAAGGACATGTATTTTTCGTCATCAGTTGGTAGTCTAGTCTTTTGTGCACCGTGTGGTGAACACAAAGGTAAGTGGTTAGTAAGTGAGTCATTAGTACGAAATCTGTGTAGGCAGTAGTCACAGTAGTAAGATGCATGGGCGTGTTTAGTCAAGTGAGATAGCAGTCGGGATAAGTTAGTGATGAAACAGTAGTGGGAGGTAGTGTCAGTAGTCAGTAGTAACAAGTTGATGTGGTGAGCTCTAAATTTTCTTTGGTTATTCTTAGGGGGTAAATTTCGTCTTTTTCAAATCCAAAGACATTTACAGAGATAGCAGGGTTCAATTTTTCAAATTTATCTAAATCGGTAATTTTGACAGGATAGCTAATCCCAGACATGTTTAATTTAGATTCAAGTTTTTTGTAATAACTTACTCGCCTATGTTTATCGGGGTACAATTGGGCAAGTACAGAGTAGAGGAAACATTTATTATCGTTATTTTTAATATTTACAATTCCCTTAGTAGGGTGAGAAATTTTTTTCGGGGTGGGTATGAAAGAAGAGGCGTACAAAGGTTGAAATTTAACAATAAACAAATCGAGTCATAAAACATTTTCTATTACCCACCCACTTCCCTGGCTCACCCACTTAGCCACACTTTCTAAAATTTTGTCTGTAGCCTCGGAATACTGAGTATCTAGAGAGTCGGAAGGTAACAAAGTTCGGGTTTTACCGTGAAAGAAGGGAGTTGTAGTCATTTCTTCGTTGTTTATTGTTTTGGTGAATTTAATTTGGACTGCAATGTACCATTTGACTCCCCCGAGCCTGTTTAGGTGTTTATTTATTTCAGACATAATTTTATTTTTGTGTTCAGTAAGTACGTTAATGAGATCGGGACCAGAAGTATCAAATCGCCGGGAAATGGTGACAAGGTTGTGGTTTATGGCGTAGGATTCCATGGTTAGGATGCAATGAAATTTACTGCGATAAAAATTAATTATTAAATCAAAGTAAAAAAAAGGATATTCAAACGTTAGTCAATCAAATCAAACGTAAGGAATAGTTATACTGTATACGGGACTTAATCTCAGTATATCACTTTCGAAATACCGTACAGAGAACGGCGTCCAAAATATAAATTTCAAGATAATTGTATTTAATATCGAGTAGGAGCAAAGTGAAGACACGTCTGATCAGTACGAGCGCAAGAGCAGAAGTGAGAAAGATTGATTGTGTTGGTTGGTGAAGTAGGGATGGATTGGGGGAGGGGAGGGGGCAACCAATCAGAACGTAGCATTTAGGTCACGCGCCTATCCAGACATGAAAACCAGTCTGGCGCCTGGAGCCCTATACCCGAGTTTCGCAGCCGCTGTATGAGTGGTGACGTAACGCGCTTGTCCAGACTTGAAACCCGAGCACAAGTCCCCGCACATGCGCTTCAGCCACATAGAGTATATGCGTATGAAATATTGCATTTGTTATAGTGTATATATGAAATAATCCACAGAGGAGTACCCAAAAGCATTTATTATAGTACATATATAAAAGGTCACCATCTTTTTGCATTTTATATAGTATAACATGGAAAAAGTTAGGTTAGGAGTGTATTTTATATAGTATAACAAGGTTAACAGTGAATTTTATATAGTATAACATGGTAAAGGTTAGGTTAGGAGTGTATTTTATATAGTATAACAAGGGAATTTGAGGGAAATTTGGGAATCTGGAGGGACATTTTGGGAGGGAAAATTCCCACGGGGGGTTGGTACCACTGCGCCGCCATCTTGAAAAAGTCACGTGACCGCTCTCGACCAATCAGAGGCCAGAAAAGTGAGTCTGAAACCATCCTATTTTGTCTACTAGTAATGGTGACCTTGTCCTGTAGTGGTTTGCTCCCGTACTCTATCTGAATAAGTTCCCTGGACACATCAATAGTCTATAGGGACTAAGCTGAAAAAGACTAAGATGAAATCAGGCTTTGGTCTTGAAAAAAGCTAAAATGTTGAAGTTCCTTATTTAAACATTTATTACTTGTTAATTCACTAGATTGTATCTTTGTATCTCATAAAGGTCAGAAGTTAGTGTACTAAAGAAAGTGAAACGAATGTGCATATATCTCATAAAGGTCAGAAGTTAGTGTACTAAAGAAAGTGCAGCGAATGTGCATATATCTCATAAAGGTCAGAAGTTAGTGTACTAAAGAAAGTGGAACGAATGTGCATATATCTCATAAAGGTCAGGAGTTAGTGTACTAAAGAAAGTGGAACGAATGTGCATATATCTCATAAAGGTCAGGAGTTAGTGTACTAAAGAAAGTGGAACGAATGTGCATATATCTTTGGACACGTACGTATTGGTATGATTAGTCAAACAGCATAGTATTAATAATCTTATCCGTTAAACAGACATTTACATTTCACGAATTGGCGTGGTTCTGGTCAAGAACAAGGCAAGACAATTAGCAAATGCGTTTATTAAATAAGCGATTATTATTAATTTCAAATTATATCAGGGCCTTTATGAAAAGAATAATTTACAAATCTAAAGTATATATTTTGTGACTTTTATTAACTAATTTTCAGTCGGAAAAAAAGTTGAAACGTAATCAGACTTATTCAATACAGGGTATCCCGTAAGTAACCAGCCAAACTTCTGGAGGTCATTCCTTGGATTAAACCAAACAAAAAATGTCATATGTACAAATCGTCTATCTCGCTCCATTACCCGGCTATCTGTCTGTATGTGCTTTTTATAAAAGCTTAATATCTATAAAGTTATTTTAAATAAAACCATGAAAATTTGTATGAATGTTGAACTTCATAGTATTCATGTACTATTTAAAATTTCATTTGTTTACACTAACCCTTTTCAAAATGGCGGCCATTTTAAATTGTTAAAGCCAAATATCTTAATAACCTTAAATTTTACTAAAAACATGTAAGTTACAAACAAGTTTAAGAATTTATTTCTAAAAATAATTATATAAAAATCTTTAAGATTGAACAACTATTAACTGAGATATTAAAATTTCTATCAAATATAAGTACACTTGATATTAATAAAATTGGAAACTTTAGTAAAGTGACATTTATTTACTAAAAACTAAATACAGTGAGAGTAGGTTAGAAGTGACGTTTATTACAACACAAAAACAACAGTAAAGAAAAACAAAAGAAAAAAATACTAGTGATCCTACAACATTAGCTCAAAGTGTCATGTAGTAAAGTGACATTTATTTACTAAAAATTAGATTAGTGCTAAATAGATGTTTACAGCTGATTTGGAAATTGAAAATACATACAATCAATGATTATCAGCTGACTGTAATATTGACAGTTCGTTGTTAGAAAACACCTGTTTTATTTGTTATTGATTGGAGTTCATTACTAAACAAAAACAGTGATGTTAAGGGATTCTTGAGATAGTTTTTGTGGTTTTTGCCATGTCTCCTGATTTAAACCCCCTGGACTTCATTCTATGGGGTTACCTTAAATCTTTAGTATACCAAACATCTGTTGAAAGTATTGAAATGTTAAGGGAAAAATAGTGGATGGCTGTAATACGATTAGACAGAAACCGGGTGTATTTGAACGAATGAGAAGTTCTATGAGAAATCGACTGGAACAATGCATGGATGGTTGGCACTTTGAGCACGTTGTAGGAAAACTAGTATTTTTTCTTTTATTTTTCTTTACTGTTGTTTTTTTGTTGTAATAAACGTCACTTCTAACCTACTCCAACTGTATTTAGTTTTTAGTAAATAAATGTCACTTTACTAAAGTTTCCAATTTTATTAATATCAAGCGTATTTTTATTTGATAAAAATTATAATATCTCAGGTAATAGTTGTTTAATCTTAAAACGTTTACATAATTATTTTTAAAAATAAATTCTTAAACTTTTTTGTAACTTACATGTAAAAACAAAAATTTAAGGTTATTAAGATATTTGGCTTTAAAACCTTTAAATGGCCGCCATTTTGAAACGGGTCACTGTAAACAAATGAAATTTTAATAGTACATGAAAACTATAAAGTTCTACATTCATACAAATTTTCTTGGTTATATCGTAAATAACTTTAGAGATATTAGGTTTTTAGTAAAAAACATATACAGACAGATAGCCGGATAGTGGAGCGAGATAGACGATTTGTACATATGAAATTTTTTGTTTGTTTTAACCCAAGGAATGACCTCCAGAAGTTTGGCTGGTTACTTACGGGACACCCTGTATATTCAGTGAGGCATACAGTGAGCTTATCGTCTGGACTGAATGTTGTACAGTAGAATCTCTGTTGCCACACAGGAAATGAAACATACAACACATGGCCATTATTGGGCAATCCCTAAGGCACGTCCGGGCATACGGTGAGCTTATTGACTGTAGCGTGTTTAATGAACAATTAGAGATGTCTGTAGCTACATGGTAAAGTCAATACACAATATCAGGCTATTATTGTGTTATTTAGGTGATTTATGGAAAAAAATTAGGAGTTTAAAGTTGATATTTTCTACATAATGGACACACACATTGGATTAATTTAAACACAAACGCTGGTTAAAATTACTAATAAAGAGAACTATATTAAAATAATAATAATAAGAAATTGAAATAAATGAGATAAAATGGTTTAACACATGGTATTTTATGTTAATGTTATGTGTTCGTGTGGTGGTACGTAACGAAGACGGATAGGGCAAACGTGCGCTGAAAAATTTATGGCCACAGCTTTCCTCAACAAGAAACTTTCCGACAAGAATAATGCTGGAAATAAACTTAAATTGTAACTAATATTTATAAAATAAAATAAAATGTAATTTCTCAATGAAAATTAATTGTTGCTTACAGCCTAAAATAAAAAAAATTCTCCTTGGTAAAATTAGCACGTTACAACATGGTACTTGAAATAACCCCATTTTACAAAATGTAACCATTGTAGAGGAGTCTTTCTTCGATCGAATCCACACATGAAATTAGATGGAGCCTCTTTTCAACCCATTCCACACATGGTACTAGATGGAGTCTGTTTTCTACCCATTCCACACACGGCACTAGATGGGGTCTCTCTTTGACCCAATCTACACATGGGACCAGATGGAACCTGTTTTTTACCCATTTCACACACGGGACTAGATGGGGCTTCTCTTTGACCCAATCCACACGACATTAGATGGAGCCTCTCTTCAACCCATTCCACACATGGTACTAGATGGAGTCTGTTTTCTACCCATTCCACACACGGCACTAGATGGGGTCTCTCTTTGACCCAATCTACACATGGGACTAGATGGAACCTGTTTTCTACCAATTTCACACACGGCACTAGATGGGGCTTCTCTTTGATCCAATCTTCATATGACATTAGATGGAGCCTCTCTTCAACCCATTCCACACAGGGGACTAGATGGAGACTCTATTAGACCCAATCTACACATGGGACTAGATGGAAGCCTGTTTTCTACCCATTCCACACGGCACTAGATGGGGCTTCTCTTTGACCCAATCTTCATATGACATTGGAGCCTCTCTTCAACCCATTCCACACAGGGAACTAGATGGAGACTCTATTAGACCCAATCTACACGTGGTACTAGATGGAGCCTGTTTTCTACCCATTCCACACACGGCACTAGATGGGGCCTCTGACAAAATCCACACGACATTAGAAGGAGCCTCGCTTCAACCCATTCCATACATGGGACTAGATGGAGCCTGTTTTCTACCCATTCCACACACGGCACTAGATGGTGCCTGTTTTCTACCAATTCCACACACGGCACTACATGAGACCTCCCTTTGACCCAATACACACATGACATTAGATGGAGCCTCTCTTCAACCCATTCCACACATGGGACTATGTGGAGACTCGATTAGACCCAATCAACATGTCTCGCACTAGATGGAGCCTATCTTCGGCCAAGTCCACACATGGCACTAGATGGACTCTCTCTTCGTCATAAATATACATTTTAATCTCAGCTCTGACACATTACCTCCTCCCCACCCACACCGGACTAACATACTCACACTCTGGGACATGTTGAGACGAATGCTGGGCACTGGTTGAATCTAATTTTAGCACAAAAACCTAAGTATAATTTTTAAATTCTAACATTAGTCATTAGTTTCCTCCGTTGGATAGTCACTGTACTACTAATAAATTATCAAATTTTTATGATTTTCAGACTGTACAGTCTCCACACTTTTGTAACTATCGAGACTTCTTCGTACCAGTACTCATCGTATACAATTGCGTATTTTCTTATATTAGTCTTATAATACGGTAATAGTGTTATCAGACTTTATGTCTGAGTTAATGATGGACATGCATACAACCTATAAGTTTTAGTAGACTTTATGAAAAATGATTAAAATGAATATAAACGGGTTAATGCTTTATAATACATTGTTAAATACTTCAGCGTATGGTTTTAAGGAGTATTGCTAATGAGCAAAGTATTACTGGAATGACTTAAGTGGTGGGACATAATTAAACAGCTTAAACTCAATTTGTTTTATTTTAAGCACTCTATGTGCACTGGTACGGAAGATCAAACACTCTGTCACCGGGTTAGTAAATTTTCCTATACCTACGAAACAGAAAATTTTGTTTTCTATTTTGTACAATGATCCTCATATTTCTTAATTTTACTAACGAAAATAATATGTCAATCTATCCTGATTAAACGTACTCTCTATCTATGATTATTATATCTAAGGACTGAGCAATATAATTTTGTTGTTGTGTTTTACTGTCTTACTGTACGTAGGAGATATATTAATTCATTGTTGCTGTACAATATATTAAAATAAATTAAACACTTCAATAATTTTGATTTAATATTAACTCTCAAAATATGTTAACTGTTATACAATTTGGTCTTTTATTGTTATTATTACAAACTATTATTGCTAGTACTACAAAATAAACACATATTTAATTTTCACTGTCTTAAAAAATAAATTAAAACATAAACATTACTTAAAAGCTTTCAGTAAACTCTGCTGTATTAATTTGCCATAAATATTTCTTTGCTATTACCGAAGTGCTGTTCAGCAACAGACACAGATGACGTTTGCCAGAGTCACTGGGCGCCTCTCCAGCTTAATCAGAACATATAAATCCCAACATAATAGATCTAGGATGAAATATTATATTAGTTTTGATATATCATATTTAAAAATAATTAGATTTTTTAAAATTATTGGGAGTTTAAAAGTATAATAAAACTTTTTAGGATAGATCCATTTTATTTTAAGTCTAATTATTGTTTTCAAACGAATAATACTTTGTTGTTCAAAATTCAATTTCCTTTGTTCAAAATAAAATATATAATAACTATAATTGAAAAGCATTATTCATAATGTTGATTGTAATTATATGTAATTGATAGCTTATAAAATAAATCGTATTATTACCTGTTTTATATCACATCGAATTTTCTGAAAAATCGATAGTTGCTTCAAAAAGTACATTTGTTGGCACAACATCGATGCGTTAAGTTTAAATGCTTAGTTGTTATCTTTACAAGTATAGTGTTATCCTCAGACTTAACAAATGTAAATTTTATAATTTATACCAATTGTCCGGTTAAAATGTAGATATAGTTGAATTTTATATCAAATTACAAAATGTCTTTTATGTTTAATATTTTCATTTTTTATAAAACCATGAAAATTTGAAACATTCAATATCAGTACCAAAAAATCCAACTTGTAAGTTTCAATGAAAATTCTGATAAAATATTCTTTCCCTATTTTTTTACTCATTTATTGTTTTAAAAATGGGGTTTGGTGGTAACGTAAGGAAATCGAAATAACAATGTATATTTACACAAATAGCTTTTGTAAGTTAATAAATTATAGTAATTCGTCCTTAAGGATTTACGTTTATGTTCCAACACTCAGTAACGTTATTTAATTATATTTACTAAGTGTTATATATGCTAACATTACCCAAGGTGGATTTACAAATTGTTTATTTATAGTTAGAAAATGCATTTTCAAGGGCAGTTATTTCAATGAAGAAAAATAAAGAACAAATTATAAATATAATTAAAATGTTAAACTCAAATTATTCTTTATTATAGTCTAAAATTGTGTGTTTTGGTGCAGCCTAAACTATCCACATACATAAATTAGGAATAAAATTAAATAACGATTTTGCCTAATTAGATGTTGACTACTAAACATAAAAATTATAATGAAAAATTTCAGTGTTTGATCAATATGCTGTTGCTATTATTTATATTCCGGTTATATAATTGCATAAATTTTATAGTTGTCCAAATGAATAATATAGTAAATAAATAAAAAAGGATAAATAACTATTGAATTTCAAGGTTGCTAATTGTATGGATCAATAGTCTTTACATAAATTGAGTTGCTGGGTTTTAAAAATGATGAGATCCACTTTAACAGTCCAAGGATATCAACTATCATCAACTTGTCACCTAGGCGTCACAATTTTATATGATATCACTTGTGACGCACATAATTAAACGACTAAATATTAATGATGCCAAAGTGACAAACCTGTCTTGTTTAAGTTGACCAATCACAGGGGAACGTACAATCGGTCTGTACCAATTCACGTTTAGAACCTGTTAGTGAATTCATAAACCATGACACCATGGCGACAAACTTGTCTTGTTAATGTTGGCCAATCAGAGGTAAAAAAAAAAAAAAAAAAAAAAAAAAAAATAATTCACCCTGTATTCAACAAGCTGAATGTAACGTGCCCGTGTTTCCTGAGTGATGTTCACAACACAAGTTCACTATTACAAAAAAGTTTATAACAGTTTGTGCTTCATGTTCATGTCGCAACTAACAAGCTGAATATAACATGCCGTGTTTCCTGAGTGATGTTCACAACACGAGTTCAGTGTTACAACAGAGCTGAAACAGTTTGTGCTTCATGTTTATGTCGCAACTAACAAGCTGAATGTAACATGCCCGTTTCCTGAGTGATGTTCACAACACGAGTTCAGTGTTACAACAGAGTTTAAACAGTTTGTGCTTCATGTTTATGTCGCAACTAACAGCTGAATATAACATGCCGTGTTTCCTGAGTGATGTTCACAACACGAGTTCAGTGTTACAACAGAGCTTAAACAGTTTGTGCTTCATGTTTATGTCGCAACTAACAAGCTGAATGTAACATGCCCGTTTCCTGAGTGATGTTCACAACACGAGTTCAGTGTTACAAAAGAGTTTAAACAGTTTGTGCTTCATGTTCATGTCGCAACTAACAAGCTTAATGTAACATGCCCGTTTCCTGAGTGATGTTCACAGCACGAGTTCAGTGTTACAAAAAAGTTTATAACAGTTTGTGCTTCATGTTTATGTCGCAACTAACAAGCTGAATGTAACATGCCCGTTTCCTGAGTGATGTTCACAACACGAGTTCAGTGTTACAAAAGAGTTTAAACAGTTTGTGCTTCATGTTTATGTCGCAACTAACAAGCTGAATGTAACATGCCCGTTTCCTGAGTGATGTTCACAGCACGAGTTCAGTGTTACAAAAAAGTTTATAACAGTTTATGCTTCATGTTCTGAGACCCATCCCCCCCCCACCAAAGCTGGAAAGCGTGCCAACTGGGGGATGGCTCAAAACAAGTCAAGCGATGGGATCACGGGTGGCAGTTGGAGGGTCCAAAATAAAACTCGGCAGCTGAGCAAAACTAATTTATTACCAAGAAAGCAATTATTAATTCATCAAAAACGGCAGAAGGCCACAATTTTAATTTGCACTTAAATAAATAACAAGAAACACTAAAATAAACAAGATAATGACACAAGCTACAAAAACACTTAACGCTACAAATACCAAAATTAACCCCTACATGGCCTATCTGCAGCCTAGCCTGAGACACCCAAAACGTAAGAAAAATTTAATGCCCAAATAAAAGTGAAAATTTAGAACTCTTGGATCACAACATTTAAACCGGCAATTTAGCCCACATCCCATGATCCACCGGGGCCAGGGAGTAAGGCGGAATCCCTGGGCAGCTTGGGCAGCTCCGAATTAGAAGTTAAGTCCGAGAACAATAATCCCCTTTTGGTGAAAGTTTAAAAATTACACAATTCAAAAAAAAATATAACACGGTACCGTTCTAGTAAAAAGTCCCTTCCAAAATACCCCTAATACACTTAACGAAAAAATATAAATAACCATCACTAGGCCTGAACATAAAGATAAAGAATACTATAGTTTAACAGTAGGGCCTAACAAAATATAAAAATTTGAATTACTATAACAATAAAATAAACTAAAGATTAACAACAATAATAAATATTAACACACATTTTCTTATATTTTAAAAACCCTTCTTTTTCAATTAAAAAAAAATAAAAAAAAAATTTGAAACCCCATGGCTGTGTTTCCTGCCAACACTGTACAAGTTCATGGCCAGTTCCTAGGCCTAGGCCTAATAATCCATTGTTCATCACAATTTTTTTTCTTCTTTTGTTTTATCTTTCACTTCTTTTTTTTCTTTTTTTGGTTTATTTTTTTTATATATACATATATAAACAGCAAAACCCCCAGCTCAGCCACCGGGAAAAACAACATGGAACGCACTGACCTGAGGACTGAAGACTTCTACCCAAAGAAGTAGGTGGGGCAGCAGGGTCACAGACTATATACATGGTCCTCAGGCCAGGCTGGCAGTGGTAGCATGGTCGACCATCCCCGGATGGCAGGCCGAGGGCTGAACGTCCCACTCAAGGACCCTGGACTGCAAGGCAACACCCCAGCACATTAAAAACAGTCCAGCCACAACAACAAAAATATTACACATAACATCTAAATATAAGGGTGCATGATTTCGCAAAACTGAACATGACGATACAAACAAGAACATGAGTGGAGCAAACAAGACAGTGAAAGATTAACTTTAGGCTATGAAAAATTTAAACCAAATTACAATTTAACAAAAAATAAAAGACGTATGGAACAAAAAAAAATGACAAACTGAAAACTAGGCTATAGATACAGGAGCAAAATGTTATACATGAAAATCAAACTACACAGATAGGCTAGGTTATTGTCAATGAACAAAAATATGGTAAATCGGTAACTCCAACTGTAAAAAAAGGCTCAACAAAACATTATACAGAACTACTATTAAATATAACCAGATATAATAAAGCAATTAATGTTAAAAAGGTAACATTGAGCACATGGCTCGAACCTAGGTTAACCCATATCTAGACAAAGAATACAATTTTAACAAAACCCTGAAAATGACAAATAAACCAGAATATTCTTTAAACAAAGTATTTTCACTAAAAGGGTGATTAGATATTAGAAATTACAAAAGAACACTTACGTTTTAGGAGCCTCTAGCCTCGCATTTCTAGTCGATCGGCCGCAGAGAACAATCTAGAAGACGGCCAACCTGACAGAACAAAGGCTGGAACACGGAACGACCGAGTCCGAGCCAACGGCCACCAAAGTAAAGCGAATCGCCTGGCGCGAGCGGTCTCAGGCAGCCCGGCAGACAACGACGAAAAAAAACGAAATGTACCGGTCAAAACGACCCGGTACAGTTCATGTCGCAACTAACAGGCTGAATGTAACATGCCCGTTTCCTGAGTGATGTTCACAACACGAGTTCAGTGTTACAACAGAGTTTAAACAGTTTGTGCTTCATGTTTATGTCGCAACTAACAAGCTGAATGTAACATGCCCGTTTCCTGAGTGATGTTCACAACACGAGTTCAGTGTTACAACAGAGCTTAAATAGTTTGTGCTTCATGTTTATGTCGAAACTAACAAGCTGAATGTAACATGCCCGTTTCCTGAGTGATGTTCACAACACGAGTTCAGTGTTACAACAGAGCTTAAACAGTTTGTGCTTCATGTTTATGTCGCAACTAACAGGCTGAATGTAACATGCCCGTTTCCTGAGTGATGTTCACAGCACGAGTTCAGTGTTACAAAAAAGTTTATAACAGTTTGTGCTTCATGTTCATGTCGCAACTAACAAGCTGAATGTAACATGCCCGTTTCCTGAGTGATGTTCACAACACGAGTTCAGTGTTACAACAGAGCTTGAACAGTTTGTGCTTCATGTTTATGTCGCAACTAACAGGCTGAATGTAACATGCCCGTTTCCTGAGTGATGTTCACAACACGAGTTCAGTGTTACAACAGAGCTTAAACAGTTTGTGCTTTATGTTTATGTCGCAACTAACAAGCTGAATGTAACATGCCCGTGTTTCCCGAGTTATGGTCTCAACACGAGTTCAGTGTTACAACAGAGTTTATAACAGTTTGTGCTTCATGTTCATGTCACAACGTACAGACTGAATGTAACATGCCCGTGTTTCCCGAGTTATGTTCTCAACACGGGTTCAGTATTAAAACAGAGTTTATAACAGTTTATGCTTCATGTTCATGTCACAACGAACAAGCTGAATGTAACATGCCCGTGTTTCACGAGTTATGGTCTCAACATGAGTTCAGTGTTACAACAGAGTTTATAACAGTTTGTGCTTCATGTTCATGTCGCAACGAACAGACTAAATGTAACATGCCCGTGTTTCCCGAGTTATGTTCTCAACACGAGTTCAGTGTTACAACAGAGTTTATAACAGTTTGTGCTTCATGTTCATGTCACAACGAACAGACTGAATGTAACATGCCCGTGTTTCACGAGTTATGGTCTCAACACGAGTTCAGTGTTACAACAGAATTTATAACAGTTTGTGCTTCATGTTCATGTCGCAACGAACAGACTGAATGTAACATGCCCGTGTTTCTCGAGTTATGTTCACAACACGAGTTCACTGTTACAACAGAGTTTATAACAATTTGTGCTTCATGTTCATGTCGCAACGAACAAGCTGAAAGTAACATGCCCGTGTTTCACGAGTTATGGTCTCATCACGAGTTCAGTGTTACAACAGAGTTTATAACAGTTTGTGCTTCATGTTCATGTCGCAACGAACAGACTGAATGTTACATGCCCGTGTTTCCCGAGTTATGTTCACAACACGAGTTCAGTGTTACAACAGAGTTTATAACAGTTTGTGCTTCATGTTCATGTCATAACGTACAAGCTGAATGTAACATGCCCGTGTTTCCTGAGTGATGTTCACAACACGAGTTCACTGTTACAACAGAGTTTATAACAATTTGTGCTTCATGTTCATGTCACAACGAACAAGCTGAATGTAACATGCCCGTGTTTCTGAGTGATGTTCACAACACGAGTTCACTGTTACAACAGAGTTTATAACAGTTTGTGCTTCATGTTCATGTCGCAACGAACAAGCTGAATGTAACATGCCCTTGTTTCCTGAGTTATGTTCTCAACACGAGTTCAGTGTTACGTTTATATGTATAATGCATCTAATATTGATTTATTGTAAATCAATTATTAAACAATGGAGTCGTTGATATGTTAATGATTTGAATTTTTTTAATTCTAAAAGTGTAATTCTATTACAAAAACAAATATAAATAAATCCAAACTTTTGCTGTGCATAGTTAACTACATTCTCCCTTAAACGACTGGTTTAGGCAATTTATAAACAAGACTAATATTCCATCCTACTTCCTGTATTATTTTTTAAATTATTATTTACAACAAATACATAAAAATTTACTTTATAATGTTTAATCAAAAAAGAGCCTTACATAGGTGTATCAACTAACTGTAATTACCATTAGTTTGTAAAACCATTTACAATTAGGAATAATGGGACTTGTTTGCTTGATTGGGTAAACAGGTGTGATACAAAGAGTCCCAATAATGGGTTTGAAATATACCAAAACTCAAAAAGGTTTCGTATACTATTCATATTTAAAATATAAATTTAGATATCAGTTAGATAACGTAAGAATAGCGCCGCACAACCAAAAACATTATTTTAAGGCAAATGTATTTAATTAACCTAAAGCCGTTTCATTCTAATAAATGCCGTATTTGAAATAATCACTCTTACAATTGAATGTTACAAATAAATTTAAAATAAAAATTTCGTAAGTCTTCCCTAGAGGTCAATTAATAATCCTTTTCGCCAGTTAAGTCTGAAAAATAGGAACATTGGGAATTGTTTTTGACGTCCTGTGCAGGTAATAAATAATTTCCTTCCAGTTCAATTCGAGCGACACATAATACCGGGTGTTCAAAAATTCTGGAAACCCCTTAATATTTATTTTATTAATCAACGGAGAACAATGAAACTCTAGGATTACGTCTTTACTGTAGTTACTGACTTTTTGGTCGTTTTAACTGTCCTTTTTCGCTTTGGGGGGACATCCTGTGGAGGAAATCTGAAAAATCTTAAAATGTAAGCATAGGTCGCTTTATATTTCATTTTAAAGGTCATTGTAAGAGGAACACGTTGCCGCAACCCCGACTGAAAAAAGACTATTTGTTTGGAAATAAGAGCCTCTAAAAGTTTGGCTTCATTGGAACTTTGAGAGCCTACTATTTCCAAACGAGTAGTCCTTTTCCAGTCGGGGTTGTGATAATGTATTCCTAGCTCTACTCAATTATCAATTTCAAAAGCCAGTTATAGCTATTATAGTAAGTAGTTATATTATGTGAAGTAATAATTTGTGTATATCAAACATTGATCAGTACAAACAGTTCAATAACTTGTCAAGCTAACCACTTAAGTAAAAAAAAGCTTCCAATAGGCATTTGTTTATTTACAGTAATGAAGAACTTTATATTTAAATAAAATACTAGTTTATATTTAAAGAAAAATGATATTATCAAACTATAATTCAGAATTACTTAATGTTTCACTTACATTTCAATTTTAGCTAAAATTGAATTCAAAATATATTACTAAACTATGCAACTATATAATCTAAGTTTTCTGAGATTATTGACTAACTTGGTTTACTTTAAGGTGATGTACAATTTGTTGGTTGCATATAAACTGTATGATATTGACGAGAAGGCTCGTTTGATTGGGTTTTTAAAATAATGTTGGCTAAACTTTATTTCACTATTTAATTATATTTCTGTCTAAATCATTATTTCGATTTTTATTGTAGATAAGGGATTTTTAAAATGCTCAATAACAAGGGTCTTAAAAGTATTGTTAACACTTGGATCACAGAGTTTGTAGTTGATTCTTAACTATCAACATGACAAGATATGAAAAAAGTCAATAAATAAAAATGAGAGTGGAAACCAATGTAGTTAAGAATAAATGTTAACAGCTCGTACTTTCTTGAATTAAATTTTCATTACGGGGTTTAGTTTAACTATCTCATGGCATTTAACCTTACCATTGGTTAAAGATATTAACATAGAAATCTTCTTGTCTTTATATTTTTTTCTCATACATATTTTTAACAATTCAATTTTACTTCGTTCATCCCGCCACATCAACAACAACACCTACACATGCACATATTTTATCTACATGTTTGTACTAAAAAAAGTACTAGATTATCATAAATTATGTCAAAAAAACAATAGAATGCAATTTTACACATAAGTTTGAAGTAATTTGCGTTTTGAGGTTAAAGTGATCATTTAAAACATTTTTCACAGATAGAAAAGTTCAAAGTTTTTTAAAAAGAATACGTCTTTCAGAAAAATTATATTTTTGTAATTAGAGAAGTTTCACTCTTATATATTTAACTCTTAATAAAGTACACAAAACATTGATTGAAAATGCCAAATTCTATGACAATCACTGTATTTTAAAACGTTTAAAGTTGATCTTCATTTATTCGGTTAATCTTTTAAGTTAATAAAATAACTAATTGGCACACACATATTACATTATCTGAAAATTATTTACTAAAACCATTTCATATTCTTATAGGTTATCATCATAATGGAAGATGATGATGCAGATAAACTTGCCGTTTCAAAACACTTTTCTTGATTAGAACATTTTATAATAATTAATAAATTCCACTCATTCATTTTATTTGTAATATTTTACTTTTTATGACATGAAAATATATATTAAGGTTTTATTAAACGTTTAGCTTGAAATATACATATACTGTCCTTTTAAAAAAATGTTAATAAAGTGTATATCAAACTATTATTCTGCAATACACTAAACTCCATATTAGTGACAAACTAAAAGTACAATAAAATCGGTGTTACCTAAGACTAAATCTGACGAGTAAATGAGATACGATGTATGTATTTCAATTTCAAAATGTCCACCAATCATTTAGTTTTTAGTAATTATCAGTAATAGTTACTCATATTTTATAACTGATTATCTTTAGTAAAACCTTAAAGTTTTATCACACTACCTCGCAAGTGTAATATTTACTTTTAGCATTGAAAAACTGTTTTTTTTTTTTTAAATTATTCGCAATAGAAAAAAGAGATTATAATGTGTACAAAAGTAAATATACTTCTATACTATAGCTGGATTTTAATAGTAACATAGGTACTGAACTAAATTATTAGACTAAATGAACATTTCTGGTTTTGCAATTGACGTAGTAACCTGTAATAATACATATAAATAATTAATTGTATCAATCAATGATATATTATTTTAATTAATAAATAAAATAAATATTCCGTATAATTAGCATATACTTAATGAATGACAAAAATCAACCCATAAACAAAGCAACAGACATACCCTGGATAGTGTAAGTGTTCTGTTAATGTTTTTGTAACAAAAGTAAAAAAAAAAAAAAAAAAAAAAAAAAAAATATATATATATATATTAAGCAAATAATGTCGAAGTGAGTAACATGTAAAGTAATGAGTCTTTCTATATAATATATTGAATTACACATATGTACTATGTCTAACAAGAATTGCAAAATATATACTTCTAAAATGTATATGTTATCTCTCCTAGGGGGGTCCATGTGAATATTATAATTAGACAAGAGAACATATTAAAAATATCTACTTTGCTGAAAGTTAAATGCTTTATGTCAGTAGAAAACTTAAATCAAGTGAATACATACTTCTGTCTTTGTGTGATGTGATGATACATCTCTTGATATGTTCTGATGACACAAGGAAAACCTTTAGTGATTGTGTAAGTGGTAGGGCGGATGGGCAAGTACCACTGTACGTGTATGAGAGGGCGGATGGGCAAGTACCGTTGTACGTGTATGGTAGGGCGGATGGGCAAGTACCACTGTACGTGTATGAGAGAGCAGGTGGGCCAGTACAACTGTACGTATATGGTAGGCGGATGGGCAAGTACCACTGTACGTGTATGGTAGGGCGGATGGGCAAGTACCACTGTACGTGTATGAGAGAGTGGGTGGGCCAGTACAACTGTACGCATATGGAAGGGCGGATGGGCAAGTACCACTGTACGTGTATGAGAGAGCGGGTGGGCCAGTACAACTGTACGTATATGGTAGGGCGGATGGGCAAGTACCACTGTACGTGTATGAGAGAGCGGGTGGGCCAGTACTACAACTGTACGTATATGGAAGGGCGGATGGGCAAGTACCACTGTACGTGTATGAGAGGGCGGGTGGGCCAGTACAACTGTACGTATATGGAAGGGTGGATGGGCAAGTACCACTGTACGTGTATGAGAGGGCGGATGGGTGGGTGGGCCAGTACAACTGTACGTATATGGAAGGGTGGATGGGCAAGTACCACTGTACGTGTATGAGAGGGCGGATGGGTGGGTGGGCCAGTACAACTGTACGTATATGGTAGGGCGGATGGGCAAGTACCACTGTACGTGTATGAGAGGGCGGGTGGGCCAGTACAACTGTACGTATATGGAAGGGCGGATGGGCCAGTACTACTTAACGTGTATGAGAGGGTGGGTGGACCAGTACAACTGTAGGAAGGGTGGGTGGGCCAGTACCACTTAACGTGTATGAGAGGGCGGGTGGGCCAGTAAAACTGTACGTATATGGAAGGGCGGGTGGGCCAGTGCCACTTAACGTGTATGAGAGGGCGGGTGGGCCAGTACCACTGTACGTATATGGAAGGGCGGGTGGGCCAGTACCACTTAACGTGTATGAGAGGGCGGGTGGGCCAGTACAACTGTACGTATATGGAAGGGCGGGGGGGCCAGTACCACTTAACGTGTATGAGAGGGTGGGTGGGCCAGTACCACTGTACGTATATGAAGGGTGGGTGGGCCAGTACCACTTAACGTGTATGAGAGGGCGGGTGGGCCAGTACAACTGTACGTATATGGAAGGGCGGGTGGGCCAGTACCACTTAACGTGTATGAGAGGGCGGGTGGGCCAGTACCACTTAACATGTATGAGAGGGCGGGTGGGCCAGTACCACTGTACGTATATGGAAGGGTGGGTGGGCCAGTACCACTTAACGTGTATGAGAGGGCGGGTGAGCCAGTACAACTGTACGTATATGGAAGGGTGGGTGGGCCAGTACCACTGTACGTATATGGAAGGGTGGGTGGGCCAGTACCACTGTACGTATATGGAAGGGCGGGTGGGCCAGTACCACTTAACGTGTATGGGAGGGCGGGTAGTACACAATTTAAACAATTTTTGTACTATTATAGCTATTCTTTTCTTTTGTAGATACAGTTTACAATATCCATTATTGCCACGCCTAGCATATATATTACCTGAAGTCGTTAAAATCTTTAAAACTGTAAATAGGAAAATATTAATAGTTCATTTTGTAACTAAACTTTTTTATTTATAAAAAAAATAATTTTTTACAACAAATTGCAAAATAAACTCTTTCGTCTCTCCGTAACAATACAACCAAAACGATTTAAAATTGAATTGAATTAAAGCATTTCTCACTAAATATTTTAACCAAATAGAGTAACGCGTGTTTTACGTTATTAATATAAAGTTCAACGTGGGGAAATAATAAAAGAAAAACGTGAAAATATAGAGAATAACGGATGTGAAGAGCGTCCAAATGTCACAAACGAGGGATAAAATCAAAACCCACTTAGCAAGTCAGCCATTGATTGAATATCAATATAACATTCTATTTGAAGGGTTCACCTTTTGTCCTCACATCTGACAATTTTCATATGAGGAAGCTTCTGAAATCCTGTAACGAATAGAGACATTTTATTTCTATATTGATAGAAAATATAATCTTTTCGGAATACTACATTTCTGAAAGGAATTATGCGTGCTTTCATTTTAAATTTATGAAAGCTAATGTATAAACAAATCAGCATGAAAAAAACTTATTTCCTAAAATAAAAATTAATTATTTATAAATTGTACCTTTATATTTAAATATAATATAAAAATTACTACAAATTCCGTTAAAGTTCTTGGACAAACACCTGCATTAGCATGTTACGTAACATTAAAACAACGCTACGTTAGATTAAAAATATAAAGCATTGAAATATCAAAAATATGTCTCAGAATATAACAATTTTCAACATGAATGTCAAACAAAAAGCACAAAAATTAACAGACTTATTTAAGAAGAATTTTTCCAATTCAGATTCTGAGATATTTTTTCTTACATTTTATGATTTGGTACTCCTACTTTAATCACTTTTTCCTCTCCCAGTCCCGTGATTGGCGTAGGTCCCTTTATTTCTGAGTGGAAGGGGGGTGTCTTGTAGGAGTAGCATGGCCGTAATATCATGGGCCGTGGTTTTCAGACTTGTTCGCCACATTCTGTGATTTCGTGCGTTTGAATTTGCACCTCCATTTAACCGGAGTTGTATTGCAAAAAGTCAAGTAATCGTTTTTCTTGTGTTCTATTGTTACTTATCTATTTATTTATTTAATTTAACAATGCTTTTACAATGTATTATTTAATTATTAATTAATTATTTGATTACCATATATTACTTAATTACTCTATTTAATTGAATTCATTCAAATTAGTCAAAGTAATACCAATACACAAAGGTGGTAAATTTGAATATACCAAATACAGACCAATTTCTATTGTACCAGGTCTTTAGAAACTATTTGAAGTATTAATATGTTGACAAATTATATATAATTTTGAAAATCAACCACTTTTTTCTAACAGACGATTTGGATTTAGAGGAAGATCAATCTACAATTGACGCCTTTTCTGCTCTTATAAAAGAAACAACCCATTATATTGAAAATGGAAAATTAATTTGCTTCAGATCTTTTGATATGAATAAGGCTTTTGACTCAGTTTAATTTAATATTTTACTATCTAAATTAAATTATTATGGATTTGATAAATCATCAGTGAAATTAACGTAGTCCTTTTATAATAAATAGAACACAACAAGTGGAACTAAATAATAATTACTCTATTACAAACAAGTTGAATTTGGAATTCCAAAAGGCTCTTCTTTAGGTCCTTCGTTTTTAATATATATATATATATATATATATATATATATATATATATATATATATATATATATATATATATATATATATATATAAATGATAATGTTAAAAATTTGATATCTGAAAATGTTAAATACTTTTTGTATGTTGATGATTTGGGATTGAATATCAGTCAAAACACTTGTGAAGATGTAATAGAAACACTTTCTTCAATAACAAATAAATTAAAATAGTGGTGCATTGCTAACAAATTCTGCCTCAACATAAACAAAATTCAAGATACAGAAAAAAACTTCAAATAAAACAAAAAATACTATTAGATATAAAACTATTGACATTTTTATGCTTTAAAATGGATAATAATTTAGATTGGAAGAATTATACTAGCAATATAATTTAAAATATTAATAAAAGAATTTATTGTTTAAAGATTCTAAAAAACAATGTAACTGATGCTGTTCTAGTTATAGTTTACCATGTCTACATTTATAGTCAATTAAGTTATGGTACACATTTATGGGGCTGATCTTCGAACACTAAGAAATTATTTATTATTAAAAAAAGCATAACGATTAATCCGTGGAGTAACGCAGACTACTCATTGTGAGCTGGGATGACCCTCTCAAGTACAACTGACCTGCGTTCCTGGGATTCCTTTTCACTCTTCAAAAATCTGTCATGTATACACTACTAATACTATAAAAGAATTTTGCTGTGTCTAATAGATTCCAGATTCTATGATGCCAACTGGTCGGGCAGGTTACATAAAAATAAATAGGACATGAAAAATGTTTAAAATAACTTTAATCAAGATGTTTAAAAGCTGTTAATCAATATCTATAATTTATCTAGCCACATATAGTAAATATAATAAATTAAGAAATATTATGAACAAGATAATAGGAACATAAAACATAAGTATTATTGAAGTTTAAGTGGACCATAAATGAAGGGCTAAAGTAACTAACGAACTGCAAATTAACGATTTCATGGAAAAGAAGCTACTAACTAATGAAAAGGAAGTATTTTTATTTCGGCAGAACTCAATTTTTCACATTTATATGGGGTTCAGAAAAAGGTTTGCTTTATTATTGGATGGACCATATACGAACGTGCGCTCTGTTTGAGATTTATATGCTTATTTATTTTTTGGGAATTGATTGTAACAAACAACAATAGTTTTGAAATTTTGTTTACACTGTACTTCATATAAATATGTATAACTTCTTACATTATAGATTTTCAGTACTATATATCCAGAAACAACCATAGTTACTTATGAAGTATTATTTAAGTACGTCTTGTGCTAAGAGGTTTGGCTAAAGCCAATTAGAATATTCTATTTTTATTTGAAGATTTATCCATACAAATGCTATCCACAATAATTTAATTTTAAACAATAATTGTATTGAAACACCCTTTGTAATTATAAAATAATATCTAAATAATTAAATTAAAATCTCCACGCTTTGAATTTATCAGAGAGTAAACATTTAAAATATTTTTCATTTGGACGTAGACTGTGACAATATAACGCAAGTTTTATTCCTCCACTTTTTAGATTTATCAATCTACCTCTAATCTTATTATTCGTTGTATCATACACTTTCAATTACTGATTGTTATTATAAAATAACAATAGCCTACTATGGTGGAAATTGTTTTACAAAGTAACACAATGAATGAATTTGAAATGGTTGCTATAGTCAAAAGATTATAGAATCGGAGGATTATATTTGAATATAAAACTATTACGTTTAATCTACTGATAAATATATGTGTGGAATTTTTTAAAGTGTGCCACCATTGGGATATTTTAAACCTGCAGAGATACAACAAACTTTAAATGGGAAACTTCACCTACTTTTTCTTTATTAACAAAATAATGCATTTAGGAATTTTAAAAACAACTTAATTTTTTATTTTAGAACACTACGTATTTAATGATTATGTATGATAGAAATGTAATTTTGAAAATTGTTATCCTTTGCTTTTTTCCTGTAATATCGTCGTTAATAACCTTTGAGCACTCAAATACTTTAAAACGGCAACATTCAGCATTGAAAAATTGACGTAAAAAGCATGGTTTATTCTGGATGCATGCTTAAATTAATACATTTTAGTTATCATAAAGGTTACATACCTTAAAGAAAATAAATAAAATTAGACTAAGGATATTTTTGTACAACTAAGTTTCTACTACTAATTTTCAACAATTTTGTTATTTATTTTTTCAAAGTCTATTGAATTGGAAAAAGCATGATTAAATAAATATAATATGTGTCAGTAGTGTATCATTACATTCATTCACCAATCCTATTATTCCCATGGAAGATGTGAGGCTAGTCGATCACTTCCACATTCCCTACGTGAGTGATAATACAGAAAGGCATTCATTGGTAGCGCCGTTCACAGTTGCATAGTCAATATGGATACTGCTACCAAATTGCATCTCCAAGAATGAAGGCAGTAAAACATAGCCTATCCCACTCCGTGAGCACAACTGTCGTGGTCTTGAATAGCATTATATTCTTAATAACATAATTTGTTACTAGTCGATACATTTTCTTTGTATCGTGCACACTCGTCCAAGTGCTATCTTGTCGAACGGTCCCGAGAAATTGCGGTTAGAATTCGGCCCTTATACTTGAGTGATCAGCTTTGGAGTGGCCAGTGGATTAGGAATCTTCTCGGAACTGAACTAACCCTCCATATCCTCTCGCCGGGCTGGCCGGATGAAATTAGTGACTAACCTACTAGCTACTGTTCTGCACCTATCAATTTTTTTAATTTTAAGTCAATTATAAATTAAAAAATTTATTTAACTTGTACTGGAAATTATAAGAAATAAAAGTCCAAACTCGACCGACATGCTTTCTATTAGAGTATTAAAGTGTTAAAATAACCGAAACATTTTAACATGTAATTCTATATTCAGACAAGTTCTATATTTTATAGTGCTATTAAAAAAAAAAAAAAAACATCATTTATACTATATACTTAAATATTATATTTTTCTTAAGTTAGAATAAGTATTTGAAGAACAAGGAGATATGGAAAACCCTTCATATACCCCAGGAAACTATCAAAATATATATTTAAAATAAAGTTTCTTTTTAAATTGAAATTATCCTGTTTCTGTTATTTTGTACCTTTTTCTCAGGAAATATTACAGGTGCAGATATAAAATTTGTTGCACACATGCATACAATAATATTTACAGTAAAGATTTAAAACATATGTTCAATATCGTCGATGGAAAAATACTTTTCAAACATTATTTTAAATGTTGTAAACATTTTTTTAAACATCTTCATATAGTAGGCAAGTAAATTAGTACAAAAAGCTCTTTTCTAGATTCGAATCATATACTAATAAATTAGAATAGAACTTAATTCATGCTTAATGATTATTTACTCACAAAATTCTAGTTTTGCTAAAATTATGTAGATCTGGTACCTGTCGTATCCTACATTATCAGTATTCTGAACTTAACTTAGTTTTTACTTTTATAACTGCACATCTAAAGCACTTACTGTTAAGTTATTTTTTTATAACAGTCTTCAAATTACTATATGCTCAGTAAAAATATTTTAACATCATATATCTTAAAATGTAAAAATTAAACATGAATATAAAAAATATACTATATTGAAGACAATATTAATAATATTTTATACAAACTATTAACAAAAATAACTACATTACCATAGGTAATAACCTATCATGGTAATGTTAACAAATATTTACATAATATATTTTCCAAAAAAAGGATATAAACTTACGTATAACACAAAGAAGAGGATCGAAAATATCCTACAACATAATTATTCTACAAATAATGAAAACAAATACAATAATTTTGGAATATATAAAAATACACATTCAAGTTGTCGTAAATATTACATTGGCCAAACAGTAAGAAGTTTTGGTAAAAACTTATGAGGAACGCATACCTTCACTTTCCCAGCACGTGGTCGCGAAACACAACATCAATTCACCAGACTTGTATTCTCTTTTCTTCTTATACCGGTAGCCCAAATACAACAAGCTTTGTTGCCCCCTCTGCATTGTTATGAATTCCATTACTTGAGTAGTTGTATTTTCTTTGAGGTCACTAGTATGAATGAAGATAGCCAAGTGTTGCACCCTCTCTTCATCACTTAGAGAGGTGGCAGAAAAACCAGATGACCGCTGTGTCCCATAGGTATATCACAAGGTCAGCAGGCAGGACCAATGAACCATGCTCAAATACCTGGGTACGTTAAAAGTTAAAGTTCATCTTATTTTACCAGGCTAAGTTAGGGCTAAGAAGCCCTCTCTAACACTTAACCTGGATACCAACGGCTTTACGTGACTTCCGAACCACGGGAGCGGCAGGGCAAAATCTATTAGTGGTCTTATCGGAAATCGAACCCGGACCGATTGCGTGGCAAGCCATCGCCTTAGCCCCTTAGTTACGGCAACTCCAAAGTAATGGACCCTTAGGGGTGGACTCAGGTATGCTGTTGACTAAAGCCTAAAACCCGCCTGGACGAGTTGACACTTTTTTCCAGGAATGTGGGTCCTGGACGAGATCGCACCTGGACGAGTTAGCACACAACCCATTTTCTTGTTTACATTTTTTAAAATTTATGATAGCTAAGAGACCACTATTTTACCACCATTTCGTACTTGATTGACTATACTGTTATGTAGTGGCATACCTATTCATGTGTAGGCCTAGATGTATATTTAAAGTGACATATTATTAGTAATACAAGTGAATTATTTTGTTAAAATTATGACAAATCCATTTACAAACTCCTATTTACACTGTAGGACAGAATGTTCATACATTCCAAAACTTATTTCTAGTGATTTAATAAACCATAAACAATATTTGTCTAATTGCTTGGGTTAAAATTAGTATTTAAATCAAATAAAAATAGGGTGTTGTTGGATTTTTACGACCCCTGTTCTTGTTTAATTTTGTAATCTGAACCAAAAGTGTGAGTAACTGAACATTTAATTATTTTCTGAAATAACTGTTATTAATACATTTTTATTATTTTATTAACATTAAATTTTAATATGTCCGGATATATTCAATTACAACTCTATTTTGTATTGAAATTGTTCTATTTTGTTTCACCAAATAAACTGTGGGATGATACGTCCAATCACCGGGAAAGGACGACAGTAAAATGTTTGGTTTACAGTTCTGTGTACAGAAGGATTTGTTGGACGTGATCAACAGCTTTTCTCTCTTGTTTTATTTCTACCTCGAACTCCAAAAACACATCAACTATAAAATGATACCTACTGATAACTTCAAGTTTCCATGTGTACTTAAATAAGTAACAATCAATGATACGATCGGGTTTTCCGTCTTATAAATCTCTGACAAAAATAATAATAAAAAACCTCAAAACTACAAAGCACGATTTAAACGATTTTTAATTAGTCCTATTTTTAAATTATTTCTGAAATATTTATTTCTAGTTTACATGGCATACCATCATTTTATTACTAATGTTATTGTTAAAATATAAAAGCATTTATTTTAACATTGAAAATGGTGTTGTCGCTTATTTTAATTAATTATGGTAATTTTTTCAAAATTGTATTTAAGAATCCGTGTTAATGCAATAAATAAATATGTATTAAAAGATACATTCTTTAGTATTAAAATTAAAACTCTATAATACAGTAATGTACAAAAAATATATCTTAAATAAAAAAAAAATGGCGTAAAGAAAACATAAGGGAATATTGATAGTAAATAACGCAGTAAATATATTACTATAGTTACTAAAATCACAGTTGATTAGTTTTGTTTTATATAGATTTTATCTACTTTTAATTTTGTACATTAATTTAAAGGATCTTTAGGTAAAACAAGATTCAACAATAAGTTAAAGTATTAAAAATAGATATACTGCAACAATTGTCTATATTTCTCGATTTTATTCAACACGTTATCGAATCAAAGAAGACATAGTTGGCAAATAATTTGTACTAATCATAATAATGTGACAAACTAATTTATGCGTTAAAACATGTAACGAAATAGATAGTGTATGAAATATTATTCTCAGGAGTTAATTGTTTGATAACGTATATTATTACCTGTTTTACGGAATAAAAAAAATTAAATTAGGAATGAAACACCGAGAACTGAAACAATAGATTCAATAAAAAAACTCGTTATATTTTATACGAAATGTATTTTTGAAGTTATTTTAGAAAGTACAGGTTTTAAATTAGTAATTAGTTGGTATACATTAAAATTAAATTAAATGTGGGAAAGAAATGAAAGTAAAACTTTGATAACGATTGATTTCGGTAAACAATAATTTTTAACCTTATAAGTAAAAAAGGGATTCATAATGCTTAAACTAACACTTCTCACACACCTAACATTCATTATCATGATTTAAGATGTGAATAGTCTAACAAACGTTTAAATAGGAAGAGTTGTTACAGCAGAAGGCGAGGCATTAAATAGGATAATAACTGCAATAGGAAACTATCTTGAAACATGCCAGAGAGAAGGCTTAGTGAATAAGTTTTCACTTTGTTGAGTCCATTATCCAAGATTCCAATCCACAACTGAGCTAACTCTAGGTACTTCATTTGTTGAATAAAGCTCACACACAGCCCTACAGTACTTATAACCTGGCAAGTGAACGGTATGACACTTTGTTTAGCTAATTAGTTCTTTATTAGAATACAGATTAGAGGTCTAATAACAGATCCTTGAGGAACATCTATAGATTAGAACTTTCGTCATTCTAACCCACAATTCACTTTATATTTTCTAACATGGATGCGACCAAGTTGAGAACAATGCTGCTGATACTATACCAGCAGTTCACTCAGAAGAGAATTATAGAGAACTAAATAAAATATAGTTTTAAACTAACATAAATAAAGTGGATTTTTTGGAGTTTAAAGAATTATGATGATATTGAGCAAAATTTTATAAGACGAAACATAAAAGGACTGTTTTGGTTCAAGATATTTTAACATTTATTATTTAACAATACATTTAAATCCATATTACGTATAGTAGATTTTTGTAATTTAAAGAAAAATTGTGTATTGACAAACATAATATGAGATGTCAGATAATAATATGCTTACTTTATTTTCCTTACACTTCATATACGGAGTGGGCGTAGGGACTTTTAGCATCTTTATTTTATTGTAATTTTGCGATTTAATTGGAGTAATTGTGTTTGTAGCATGATTATAAATTATAAGCTGAAATATCTTGGCAACAAAAGGTACCAAAGATTTTGCTTTATAGAGACATTATTGGGGTAACCATTTAAAAATTAGGCATAGTTCCAGCTAATATAAGTTCACCACAGAATATATTTTGTGAGTAACTTATATTAAGTATATATATATTTATGTGCAACTAAGATACATATATTATATATTTTTTAATCAGGAGTAATCTCAAATGTTGACTCTACTACGAGCTTTGTCTTCTATTTGAGTTTTTAAGTTAATGTACAGTATCAATCATATATAAAGCAGTTACATCATTTGACATGCATGTGAAGGTTACATTTAAATAGAAAGTCATTTGGACCATATGTAGAGTTAGGAAAATCAACTTTAATTAGCTAAGTAGTTCTTTATTAGAATAAAGAGTAGAGGTCCGATCACAGATCCTTGAGGAACACTAGTCATTCTAACCCACAATTCACTTTATATTTTCTAACATGGATATCACCAAGTAATCTAAACCACTCAGGTAGAATTTAAGTAATATGAATTTTAAATTATCATCTGAAATTTTAAAATTTAACGGTTTGCAAAAAATAAAAAAAGAATTAAATGAGACTTTTACTAAAAAAAATTGAGTATTCTCATGTGCTAAATTATATTAGATGTAAATATAATTTTTTTTATTTCTACGGCCCACATTTAAAGGTTCATCATAAACAATTCAGGTTTATATTATTTAAAAAACTCATGGATTGTTCATTATTATCCCAATACGTATGTAATGAAACATTCTCTCCTAAACTTTGAATAACAACAGGTTTTTATAAAAAATATTGAAGGGTTAAACCTATTTTCTGTTTTAAAATATAATCCTTATTATTTGTTTGACTTTTAATAATATATTCTTTTACTTGTATTTTCCCTTCCCCCTATAGAAATTAATTACAAACAACTTTCGGGAACAAGAAGATCTCATCAAGGGCATGGAGCTTTGTTGTGTAAAAAGGGTTATGGCCGTACTCATCCCTTGAACTTCTTCTTAATCTTCTTAAACTTGAACCTCAGTCTGCTCCATGAATATTAAATATCGTTCCAAGTTTTTATCGTGCTTGTTGAATCGTCTTTAGTAAATTCTAGGAACTTCTCTGAATTAATACTCTTTGACAGATTAGGTCTAATTAGTTGTATTCATTTTGTGTTATTAGCCTCCAGAACTGTTATACTATAGAAATATTACTGGTTTAAATTACTTTTTTCTGTCGTAACAGTTTTTCAATTAAATTTCTGCTATGTACATTTTAAAGCATATAACGCTTCATCATCAGGCTTCCAAAAACGTCACTGTTTAAAATATTAAATATTCAAACATTTAAACACTTTAAAACACGAGTATCTAATAATATGTTAGAATGTTTTATAGTGTTTAATGTTTAAACAGTGAAAAGTGACGTTTTTGGAAGCATAAGATGAAGCCTTATATGCTTTAAAATGTACATAGCAGTAATGTAGTCAAAGAACTTTTACGACAGAAAAAGGTAATTTAAACCAGTAATATTTATAATTAGTTGACCTATTTACTAAACTATGTTTATTAAACTATTAAAAAGACTGTTAAACGTAATAAACGATAATAATTACAAAATATTCTAATAAAAACAACTTACCAAACAGATATTTGTTTTAAACCAACATTAAAAATATTAAAACAATCCTGATATTAAAAATATAAGGAGTCTTTTAAACCAAATCACGAATACTAAACAGTGGCGTGGAATAATTCATTTTATAATGATATAAAATGCCTTATCTAAGTATCAACAGTCAAACAAGAAAAATTGTGTTCTCAGTATTAGAAGGTCAGTATTCAAATATATTACAAACTCCAACAACATTGATCCATCAAAATTTAAATAAAGAATATAATACTAAAGGGTATTTGCAAATACACAAATTTCAACAGTATAATACATTAACAATTTATGGCTTAATGACTTTTGTATGACCTTTCCGAAATTGTTTTACTACTAAATTTCACCTATAAATTATAATAAAATTCAGAATTATTGATTCAACTGTATAACAAGACTTGAAAATGAAATTTGAACTTTAACAATCACAATGTATTGTTACAATGTATTTATGACAAATAGTACTTAATAACGATACAAGTTTTCAAAGCACAACCCAATTGCACAAACTACACTGTTTTATACGAAGAAGTGAGTGATTAGTATTTACAAAAGGTCGCGTGTAGTTTACATATATTGACAGACACTACTACATAGTGTGTAGTTACTAGTACACTGTTTTATACGAAGAAGTGAGTGATTAGTGTTTACAAAAGGTCGTGTGTAGTTTACATATATTGACAGACACTACTACATATTGTGTAGTTACTAGTACATTGTTTTAAATGAAGAAGTGAGTGATTAGTGTTTACAAAAGGTCGTGTGTAGTTTACATATATTGACAGACACTACTACATATTGTGTATTTACTAGTACATTGTTTTAAATGAAGAAGTGAGTGATTAGTGTTTACAAAAGGTCGTGTGTAGTTTACATATATTGACAGACACTACTTCATAGTGTGTAGTTACTAGTTGTAACAATTGTTAATTGTCACATTATAATTATTTTAGAGAATTGTGTTTAGAAAATGTTAAATATTGTAAAAACTGAGAGGTTTAAGTGTTTGGTTCTTTTACCAAAAGTTTTCGATATAAATTCTCCAAGTTTTGAGAAAAATTCAGAATCTTCCCCTTTCAAATAAAAAAGTAGTTTTTTCCCATTTAAATTAGCTAAATAACCAGTATATTCAGGTTGTTAATTTCCTGTCAATTTCATGCGACATGTTTTCTGAAGTCAACATGTTTGGTGAGTCTTACCTGTTCAGTTGTCCTGGTTTAGAGGGTTCTAATTGGTTGTTTTAGCTTCTAGAGTCAAGAGGGGGTAAGTCCGTTGGTGGAAGGGTTGCGAGCGTTTGGTCAGTTGGAAGTTTTCGTTCGTTGCGTGACCACGTTAGTTCTTCACAGCGATTTTTAACCGTTCGGAGTCTTGTCTTCCGTTTCGGCAATTTTCTTTTTCGCTGGTGAGTGAGTGAGCTTATGTCGCGCTTTGTTTGTGGTCACGTTTTGGGTTGAAACCTCCAGGACAGCTACGTAAGTAATTTTGACAAGTTTTCTTTAGTTAGGTTTTTCAGAAGGGTTTTAGTAGATAGGGTAAGATCCACCAAGCATGCGCGGTTAAACTTGTTTCTTGTTTGTAGTCACTCTTCTAGTGACAGTTTTTAGAGTGCTTTGTTTTCTGTTAAAAAATTTTGTAAAAAGGAAAATGTTTCAAGTCACTAAAAGCTGGTTATTTCTTTTGGTTCCAGATCTCCCGGAGGCAATTTTTAGAGGCAATTTTGCAACTTTTTGCAATTTTTAAATTTTTAAAAGCAATTTTTAAAGAAATTTTCAATTAAAGCAATTTTTCAATCTTAAAGCAATTTTGAAATTTTTGATTTAATAAATAAAGAAATTTATTGAAACAGTTGAATTAATAAAAAGGTTCTGGTCTGAAGATATTTGATTTGTTTTGATTTTTAATTTATTTGTGTTCCATTAATTAAATAAAGAAAGATCTTTTATTTTCGTTTTTATTATTATTTGTAGAAGAAATCCAATTTTATTTTGTTGAAGTTATACGAAGAAAAATAAAGAAAAATTTTTATCATTGAAGAATTTTAATTTTAATCTCTCATTTCAAACATATCAAAAATAAATAGTAGCTTAATTAAGGCTACATTAAGTGCGCCACTCTGCTAGTTGAACAACAGAGAGACGTTAAAAATAGAAGTGTGTGCTTATCACCAATTATCTCAGACCAGATTTTAAATTTTATATTAAATAAATTGAGAAGATGGCACTCAAGGTAGACTTTCTACTGAAGAAAGAACTTATTTATGAAGCACGTTTAAGAGGAATAGAAGTAGAAGAGAGCATACTAGTGGGTGATTTAAGAAAGAAACTTAGAGAGCTTGTCAAGTTAGGTGTTAGGCCTAATATAGGTTACCTGTCCGGCCATGTAGTAGGTGGAGAGGAATATGAGTTCATTAAAGTAAACTTGGAAAATCTAAAAGGAAGAATTGAGGGTGTGGTGGAAAGTAGATGTTTAAGTGATATAATCCGTATTGAAGCCAAGTTAGCTCATTACGAATTAAGATTAAAGGGTCTAAGAGGGTTGTTTGTAAGTAATGAAGCCGCTTTAGCTAAAGTGTCATCCCTCGAGGAAAATTTAAATTCCTTGAAGGAAATGGTAGGGAAAATTAACATTGATTTAGCAGAGAAGGACAACATAGAGCAGGAGATAACTAGAAACGGCGAAATCGAAGACGAGTTTGAACAAAGCTTAGTAAGGGGAATGCAGAAACCGGTTTTAATGAGCCAATCGATAAGCGCACCCTTGAACGGAGTCGCATCTCTAGAAATGGCAGATAATTTCAACTGTCAACGAAATGTTACGTTGAATTATTCTCGCCTACCTAATCCACTAGAGCATTATCTAAATAGATTTGAGGTAACAGATGGGTTAAACGCTAGCTTGTTGATCAAATTCATTAAAAACATGTTAGCTTTGAAAAATTAAACAAAGTTAAAAGATAGTGAGATTTTAGAGATTATCTTGGGATATGCCAACGGTCCTTTGTACAGTAAAATATTAAAGTGTAAAGAAGAGAGGGACACTGTAAGTGAAGCTAATCTTATTATTCTAAAACAATTCGTTCCAATGGGGCTGAGAGAAAACTTAAAGAAAACAATGGTAAACCGTCCACAGAGGTCTGGGGAACCAGTAGAAGTATATATAAATGAATTGAAAATCTATAGTGAGGTACTTAATACTAGATACACCGAAGAAGAAGTAGTAGACATTGTTAAATTAGGATTAAATCCTGAAACTAGAGCTAAATTAGTATTTGTGGGAAATCCTACCAGCTATGCAGACCTAGATAGCATGTGTATTCAAGTGCAAAATGTATGTTACAACGATGTACAACGTAGAGAGGTAAGAGCATACCTACCACCTAAGCATAGCGCTAGCCGTAATGTAAACAATGTAGAAGATCGAAAAACATGTTTTATATGTAATAAATATGGACACGTAGCGAGGGATTGCTATCAAAATAAGAACCTACAGAAGCACACACAGCAGTACAACAAAGTTTTCACACCACCCAATAAACAATATAACACAGTAAAATACAATAGACCCGGAACAAGTTTTACACAGAAGGAGATTACAACACAGAAGCCAAAAAACTAGATTATGGGAGGGAGTTGGCCAAATTCGGATCTCGTGTCGATCCCCTCCCAGAAATCCAGCAAAATGTAAACAAAAACACACCCATACACAACAACACAGCAGACGATAAGATGACTCACTCAAGTGTAAACAATAACACTGCTAATATGGAACACAGTCTAAACATTTTACCAACTATTGAAGTTATAGTAAACAACAAAGTGAAACAGGAAGCATTAATTGATACTGGAAGTTCAATTAATGTAATTAGTGAAGATTTGTTTAACAAATTAAAAGCATGTTGTCCTAAGTTACTGTTGAATAAGTCAGATATTAAGTGTCGTACAGCGAGTCAAAGTGAAATGAAGATACTGGGGCTGTGTAATTTAAAAATAAAAATAAATAAAATTTACTTGGAAAAATACTTGTCCAAGTAAGTAAACAATTAAGTTATGCTATGATAATTGGGAGTCAATTTATTAAACAAAGTGAGTTGGTAGTAGACTTGAAAAGTAACCAGTGTTATTTTAACTTCAAGCCTAACGTAAAGATTGAATTTATTCACAGTTTAGCTAACATCAGAATTAATGTAAACAATGTTAGTAAACGGTTGGAGGATAAAAAGTCCAAACCAAAAAATCCAACCCGGAAGGACCAAATCTATTAGGTCCAAAATTATTTTGAGAAAATCTATTATTTTCTCAAAATAATTTTGAGAATAAAGCTTTGAGAATAAACCGTGATCCACTTGGGTAGCAGCCGTGATCTACTCGGGTAGCATCCGTGATCTACTTGGGTAGCAGCCGTGATCTACTCGGGTAGCATCCGTGATCTACCTGGGTAGCAGCTGTGATCTACCGCAGGTTAGGTTAGGTTAGGTTAGGTTAGGTTAGGTTAGTTGCTTACTTCAATAAGCACCATTTTGAAATAAAAATAAGTTCAAAATAAAAATAAGCTCAAAATAACAAGTATTGGACTTTTTGCTTAGACTTTTAGGTACTGGCTGTTACAGCTTTTGGACTTTTTGTCTTGGGCTTTTCGGTTTAGACTTCTTGATTTGGACTTTATGTCGCACAATCTTAGTAAACAAGTAAATATTGGTTGTAGTGAAGTCAAGGAAGAAATAGTTGATTTATTAGAAAAATATCCAAATGTTTACACTAATAAAATAGGCAGTGGAATAGATTATGAATATACAATTAAGTTGAATGATACTACTCCTGTCAATATTAGACCATATCCAGTTAATCCTGCTAAGATGAAAATTTTGAAAAATATATTAGATGATTTACTTAAACAAAATATTATTAGACCTAGTCAATCACCTTACAATAGCCCTGCATTCTTAGTACCTAAGGGTAAAGACAAATATAGGCTAGTTATTAATTTTTCAGAAGTAAACAAGAAAATAGAGAAAGTAAACACGCCACTGGGTGACTTGCATGATATTCATCATTTCCTAGAAGGAGCAAAATATTTTACAGTCTTAGATTTATGTAGCAGTTTTCACCAAATTAAATTATCAGAAGAAAGTAAGAAAATAACAAGTTTCAGTACACCCTTTGAAAGCTTTGAATTTAATCGCATTCCTTTTGGTCTTCATTTAGGCTCCTCTTTGTTATCCAGTTATTTAAATAGAGTACTGGAGGGACTGAAATTCAAGTGTGTTATTAATTATGTGGACGATTTAATAATTTATTCCAAGACATTAGATGAACATTTACAACATATTAAAGAAGTAACTGAAAGACTCTATAAATGGAACCTCACTGTTAACCCAGAAAAAGTAAAATTTGTATTTAAAGAAATAAAGTTTTTAGGATATCTAATCAGCCATAATCAAGTTACAATAGATCCTGAGCGCACCAGTTCAATTTTAAGTGCCAAACCCCCTACCAATAGCAAAGCTGTAAGTCGATTTATAGGAATGTCCAGTTATTTGCTAAATTTATTCCAAATTATGCTGAACTTGCAGCTCCTTTAAAAGAATTAAGAAAGAAAAATGTTAAATTTGAATGGAATATCAAGTGGTCAGGAAAGTTTTGGTAAAATAAGAAACAATAATTAGCAATTCCACCAGTATTAAAAATACCTAATTATGATAAAGAGTTTTATTCTACACACAAATGCCAGTAACAATGCGGTAGGAGCATGTTTTATTACGAGTACGAGGAAGCCGATCTTAAGCCAGTAGCATTTTATTCTAAAAAACTAAATCAAAGTGAAAAAGTAATGAGTATTTACCATAAGGAATGCTTAGCTGTAACAGCTTCAATACAGAAATTTTTATAGTTATTTGGAAGTAAAGCCATTCACTTTGAGGTGTGACCATAGTGCCTTAGCTTGGATTCTAAACACATTGTAGAAAATTAGGAAAACTAGCAAGATGGTGTGAAATAATTCTGAGTTTACCATTCAAAGTAGAAATAATTAAGGGTAAAGATAATGTAATTAGCAGACTATCTAAGTAGAATATTTAGCAATAATGAAAGAGGAAGTTCATGTGAAGACATTTTAGTTCATTGTTATGATCAGTCGGTTTGTACAAACAATGGATGTAGATAAGGAAGAGATTAGCGATGTTTCACCCCACTGTAGAACCTGTTATTGTCAAACAAGACAGCTCTAATAGACTGTTTATAACTAACATAACTGAACTTTCCCATGTCATGTGTACAGTTATCTGAATATCGAGAATACAGGATCCGGAAATTATGAAAATTATCTGTAGTATAGAAACAAAACTAACAATGACAAATATTTTTTGAAAAATGGTGTGTTAATGTATAAAGTATAACAACCGAAGTAAGGAATAGGGTTTATTTACCCGAAGAATAAACACGGTGTTTGAGTATTATCACACGTCAACCTATGGTGGACATCCTGGAATAGCTAACACTTTTAGAAAAATAAACCAGTACTTTTATAGCCTAATCTACATGAAGATATAAAAAGTAGTTAGTGCAAAAGTGTGAATTGTGTAAAAAATGTAAAAGTACCAATCAATATTTAAAAGGACCTGTAGTATCAAGTTACTCGAAGCAGCCTATGGAAAAGTTATACTATGGATATATTTGGACCGTTAACTAGGAGTAGGTAAACAAAACAAGTACTTGCTCATTGTTGTGGATGATTTTCACAAATTTAATTGGTTATTTCCCATGAAAGAAATTAAATCCAATAAAATTCAAGAATTGTTAAATGATCGAATTATTCAGCTTGTTCTCACTGCCTAAAATAATAGTGTCAGATAACGCTTCTTATTTTCAATCTCACGAATTAAAACAATTTTTCTTTAAAAAAGGAATAGTTCATAAAACGACTATACCTTATCAGCCCCAGGGTAACAAAAGTGAAAGGTTTTTACGCAATTTGGGAGAAGCCATATTAAAAATCTATGCACATAACAAACAAAATAAATGGGACAAAGAAATCAGTGAATTGAATTTAGCCATAAACAACAACACATGTGAGAGTACTGGATTTAGTGGATTTGAATTAATGTTTAACCACGCCAAAAACGATCCGTTAACCACACAGTGGAGCTTGAACGACTGGTGGAGAGGAATGTCAGTGAAGAAGACCGACTAAAGCAGTTCGATAAAGCAGTGGACAACCTTCGAAGGATGAGAGATCGCAACCAACACAAGGCCGATGGACAACATGGGAACCCACTTCGCATCGGAGAGCACGTCTACATCAGAGCACGGGTGCAGTCCAACCAAAGCCGAGGATTCCAGGAGAAGCTGCATTGCATCTATGAGGGTACGTACCAGGTGCAGCCCAGCTGAGTCCGTGGCATATTGGTGCAGAGACTGTCAATCCCAAAGAAGTGCGAAGGTCAAATAAAAGATGTCAAGGTCTAAAGAAGTGAATAAGATATTCTTGAAGGTGGTAATTGAGTTGGTATGTATAAAGGGTTTTGAACTTTAATTAAATTTGTATTTTTTTCAGCAATTAATATTTTCAGGTTTTATAAAAAAAAAAAAAAAAAAAAATTGGTGTAATTAAATAGTGGTTTTTAAAAAAGGTTTTCTTGATATTTTGAAAATTTTTTAAAAATGTATTATTTGATTATTGAGTTGATAAAGAATGATAATTTTGGTTTTCCTGTTATATGTCCCGTTTGTAAAAAAACGGGATTACTAATGTCTGTTGATTCTTTTTTAGAAAAGTGAAATTAGTATATAATAGTATTTTCAGCAAAAGAAAGTTATTCAAGTAAATTTTGATGATTGAGTTTAAAATTTTTAGTTAAAAATTGTTAGATTAAAATTGTTGATTAAACTGTCAAAAAAATTTTTATTTTTTTTTAAACCTTTAAAGAATTTTTTTTGTTCGAATAATTGCTTGGTGGAAAAAAGAAACAAAGGTAAAACAAATTTTGTTTTTTTGTAAAAAAATTTTTAGTTAGTTATTTCCAGAAAAATTAGTATTTGAAAAATTTAATCTGTATTTGAAATTTTGTTTTTTTATAAAGTTGTTAAATTCAAGAAAGAATTTTTTAACTTTTAAAAAACCCAAAAAGTAAACAGTAAATACTACGTAGTGTGTAGTTATGGTACATTGTTTTATACGAAAAGTGAGTGATTGTGTTTACAAAAGGTCATTTTGTAGTTTACATATATTACAGACACTACTTTCATAGTGTGTAGTTTTTGTACCTGTTTTTTTTACCAAGAAGTGGTGATTGTGTTTCAAAAGGTCGTGTGTTTTTCTATTTGACGACACTTTTTACAAGTGTGTGTTATAGTACATGTTTTTATACCAAAAAGGGGAGTTTTAGTGTTTACAAAAAAGGCGTTGTAGTTTACATATATTGAAAAAAATAATGTGTGTAGTTTTTTTTAAAAACGGTTTTTATACGAAGAAGTATGATGTGTTTACAAAAGGTCGTGTGTAGTTTTAATTTTGACAGACACTTTACTACATTGTGTGTGTTACTTAGTACACTGTTTTAACGAAGAAGTGAGTGATTAGTGGTTTACAAAAAGGTCATTGTAGTTTACATTATTGCAGACCTACTACTGTGTGTAGTTATTTTAATTTTTATACAAAAAGTGGAGTGTTAGTGTTTACCCCAAAAGGCGCGTGAAAATTTACAAATGGGGACATACTACATAGTGTGTAGTTACATGGTACATTGTTTTTATACGGAAGAAGTGAGTTATTAGTGTGTTTACAAAAGGTCGTGTGTAGTTTACATATATTGACAGACACTACTACATAGTGTGTAGTTACTAGTACATTGTTTTATACGAAGAAGTGAGTGATTAGTGTTTACAAAAGGTCGTGTGTAGTTTACATATATTGACAGACACTACTACGTAGTGTGTAGTTACTGGTACATTGTTTTAAATGAAGAAGTGAGTGATTAGTGTTTACAAAAGGTCGTGTGTAGTTTACATATATTGACAGACACTACTACGTAGTGTGTAGTTACTGGTACATTGTTTTAAATGAAGAAGTGAGTGATTAGTATTTACAAAAGGTCGCGTGTAGTTTACATATATTGACAGACACTACTACATATTGTGTATTTACTGGTACATTGTTTAAATGAAGAAGTGAGTGATTAGTATTTACAAAAGGTCGTGTGTAGTTTACATATATTGACAGACACTACTACGTAGTGTGTAGTTACTGGTACATTGTTTTAAATGAAGAAGTGAGTGATTAGTGTTTACAAAAGGTCGTGTGTAGTTTACATATATTGACAGACACTACTACATAGTGTGTAGTTACTAGGTACATTGTTTTAAATGAAGAAGTGAGTGATTAGTATTTACAAAAGGTCGCGTGTAGTTTACATATATTGACAGACACTACTACATATTGTGTATTTACTGGTACATTGTTTTAAATGAAGAAGTGAGTGATTAGTGTTTACAAAAGGTCGTGTGTAGTTTACATATATTGACAGACACTACTACGTAGTGTGTAGTTACTGGTACATTGTTTTAAATGAAGAAGTGAGTGATTAGTGTTTACAAAAGGTCGTGTGTAGTTTACATATATTGACAGACACTACTACATATTGTGTATTTACTGGTACATTGTTTTAAATGAAGAAGTGAGTGATTAGTATTTACAAAAGGTCGTGTGTAGTTTATATATATTGACAGACACTACTACGTAGTGTGTAGTTACTGGTACATTGTTTTAAATGAAGAAGTGAGTGATTAGTGTTTACAAAAGGTCGTGTGTAGTTTACATATATTGACAGACACTACTACATAGTGTGTAGTTACTAGTACATTGTTTTATACGAAGAAGTGAGTGATTAGTGTTTACAAAAGGTCGTGTGTAGTTTACATATATTGACAGACACTACTACATAGTGTGTAGTTACTAGTACACTGTTTTATACGAAGAAGTGAGTGATTAGTGTTTACAAAAGGTCGTGTGTAGTTTACATATATTGACAGACACTACTACATAGTGTGTAGTTACTAGTACACTGTTTTATACGAAGAAGTGAGTTATTAGTGTTTACAAAAGGTCGTGTGTAGTTTACATATATTGACAGACACTACTACATATTGTGTATTTACTGGTACATTGTTTTAAATGAAGAAGTGAGTGATTAGTATTTACAAAAGGTCGTGTGTAGTTTACATATATTGACAGACACTACTACATAGTGTGTAGTTACTAGTACACTGTTTTATACGAAGAAGTGAGTTATTAGTGTTTACAAAAGGTCGTGTGCAGTTTACATATATTGACAGACACTACTACATATTGTGTAGTTACTAGTACACTGTTTTATACGAAGAAGTGAGTTATTAGTGTTTACAAAAGGTCGTGTGTAGTTTACATATATTGACAGACACTACTACATATTGTGTATTTACTGGTACATTGTTTTAAATGAAGAAGTGAGTGATTAGTATTTACAAAAGGTCGTGTGTAGTTTACATATATTGACAGACACTACTACATATTGTGTATTTACTGGTACATTGTTTTAAATGAAGAAGTGAGTGATTAGTATTTACAAAAGGTCGCGTGTAGTTTACATATATTGACAGACACTACTACATATTGTGTATTTACTGGTACATTGTTTTAAATGAAGAAGTGAGTGATTAGTATTTACAAAAGGTCGTGTGTAGTTTACATATATTGACAGACACTACTACGTAGTGTGTAGTTACTGGTACATTGTTTTAAATGAAGAAGTGAGTTATTAGTCTTTACAAAAGGTCGTGTGTAGTTTACATATATTGACAGACACTACTACATATTGTGTATTTACTGGTACATTGTTTTAAATGAAGAAGTGAGTGATTAGTATTTACAAAAGGTCGTGTGTAGTTTATATATATTGACAGACACTACTACATATTGTGTATTTACTGGTACATTGTTTTAAATGAAGAAGTGAGTGATTAGTATTTACAAAAGGTCGCGTGTAGTTTACATATATTGACAGACACTACTACTTATTGTGTATTTACTGGTACATTGTTTTAAATGAAGAAGTGAGTGATTAGTATTTACAAAAGGTCGTGTGTAGTTTACATATATTGACAGACACTACTACATATTGTGTATTTACTGGTACATTGTTTTAAATGAAGAAGTGAGTGATTAGTGTTTACAAAAGGTCGTGTGTAGTTTACATATATTGACAGACACTACTACATAGTGTGTAGTTACTAGTACATTGTTTTATACGAAGAAGTGAGTGATTAGTGTTTACAAAAGGTCGTGTGTAGTTTACATATATTGACAGACACTACTACGTAGTGTGTAGTTACTGGTACATTGTTTTAAATGAAGAAGTGAGTGATTAGTGTTTACAAAAGGTCGTGTGTAGTTTACATATATTGACAGACACTACTACATATTGTGTATTTACTGGTACATTGTTTTAAATGAAGAAGTGAGTGATTAGTATTTACAAAAGGTCGTGTGTAGTTTACATATATTGACAGACACTACTACGTAGTGTATAGTTATTGGTACATTGTTTTAAATGAAGAAGTGAGTGATTAGTGTTTACAAAAGGTCGTGTGTAGTTTACATATATTGACAGACACTACTACGTAGTGTGTAGTTACTGGTACATTGTTTTAAATGAAGAAGTGAGTGATTAGTATTTACAAAAGGTCGCGTGTAGTTTACATATATTGACAGACACTACTACATATTGTGTATTTACTGGTACATTGTTTTAAATGAAGAAGTGAGTGATTAGTATTTACAAAAGGTCGTGTGTAGTTTACATATATTGACAGACACTACTACATATTGTGTATTTACTGGTACATTGTTTTAAATGAAGAAGTGAGTGATTAGTATTTACAAAAGGTCGTGTGTAGTTTATATATATTGACAGACACTACTACGTAGTGTGTAGTTACTGGTACATTGTTTTAAATGAAGAAGTGAGTTATTAGTGTTTACAAAAGGTCGTGTGTAGTTTACATATATTGACAGACACTACTACATAGTGTGTAGTTACTAGTACATTGTTTTATACGAAGAAGTGAGTGATTAGTGTTTACAAAAGGTCGTGTGTAGTTTACATATATTGACAGACACTACTACGTAGTGTGTAGTTACTGGTACATTGTTTTAAATGAAGAAGTGAGTGATTAGTGTTTACAAAAGGTCGTGTGTAGTTTACATATATTGACAGACACTACTACGTAGTGTGTAGTTACTGGTACATTGTTTTAAATGAAGAAGTGAGTGATTAGTATTTACAAAAGGTCGCGTGTAGTTTACATATATTGACAGACACTACTACATATTGTGTATTTACTGGTACATTGTTTTAAATGAAGAAGTGAGTGATTAGTATTTACAAAAGGTCGTGTGTAGTTTACATATATTGACAGACACTACTACGTAGTGTGTAGTTACTGGTACATTGTTTTAAATGAAGAAGTGAGTGATTAGTGTTTACAAAAGGTCGTGTGTAGTTTACATATATGGACAGACACTACTACATAGTGTGTAGTTACTAGTACATTGTTTTAAATGAAGAAGTGAGTGATTAGTATTTACAAAAGGTCGCGTGTAGTTTACATATATTGACAGACACTACTACATATTGTGTATTTACTGGTACATTGTTTTAAATGAAGAAGTGAGTGATTAGTGTTTACAAAAGGTCGTGTGTAGTTTACATATATTGACAGACACTACTACGTAGTGTGTAGTTACTGGTACATTGTTTTAAATGAAGAAGTGAGTGATTAGTGTTTACAAAAGGTCGTGTGTAGTTTACATATATGGACAGACACTACTACATAGTAACATACATAGTAACAATAAACATAAAGCAAAAAGAAAATAATACCACCATGGATATTTATACTATTTAGCGTTTAAATATTTCAAACTAAACTCTTATATTAAAAACAAAAACCGGGAATTTAGAACAAAATAACTAATGCGTCCAATGAAGGACTATAAGACTAATGTAGAGTGATTGTCATTGATTTTGTGTAAAAAATAATTATTTAAAAATGTTCATTAAAAAAGTTATTTGAGTTGTATTGAGTGCTTACAAAGCAGTTGTATACTAAATATAGCTGGCAAAAGATCTGGAAAATTTGAGAAATAACTTTATAAAATTGAATTTATTGAAACTTGGATGAAAAACAGTCCTTCACCAACATGTAAAAACTGTTTATTCCTTTAAATTGTATACAAAATAACAAGAAATATAGTAAAACTGAAAACTGCAGTGAACTACGAACATTTAATAAGTGATTGGTCATACAAGATGAATAATTTAACAAAATACAAACACTTCATAGACACCAAAGAAAGGAGTAAACTCATTAAAATGTGCCTTTGTCAGTAATTACTAAAGGGAAACGAAATTAAAATGAGGTTCACTAATTTTCAGTGTTAATTAATAATGGTTAAAATATAGTCTCTATTTAATTATAAATCTATTATATTGCAGAGTGATATATTATTGCCATTTTCCTTATTGAAGAGTGATGTAACTGTAAAAATTATTATTATTAATTTCTATAGCCTGGGTAGGTTGTTGATTTTATGTTGCATTATTAAATCTTTTCACGTAATGAGTAGGCAAACATTTGGATAGTAAATCTCTTCTTACTTATTAAGTGTGAATTGTTATTTAGTGTTACAATTGTTATCAACACATATTATTCAGAAATTTAAATAAATCACTTTTGCCTTTTAGATACCACATTATTAATATTTAAGTCATTTACTGCTATGAGTGATTTATAATTATTTATATCAACTCAAATAGTTTCTCAATTAACATATTACGTGTTGATTCCTTAATGAATCGCTCTTGTCTGAGGATTTGGTTTATTGAAATATTAACGATTTTTGTTGTGTGACGTCATTTGCTTTGTATTACGTATATAAACATTTGTTTGCTTAAATATAGTCAATGAATTAAAAGTAATTATTAATCTGGTCATTAACAATAAACTCAGCCCTTGAACTTTGGGGAAAGAGGGTTATTAGTCTATAAAAGCAGGCTTCGGTTGATTAGTTTTTAACTCAATTGTGAAGCTTTAAATTACAAGCTTCATAATCAGCAGAAAAATTAACCTTCAGATTATTAAAATTTCATTTCAAACAGAAGTGTTGTTCGAATTTAATTTCATGTTTTACATATTATGTAATTAGTGCTAAAACATTTTAGTCGACTGATACTCCACAAAATGTGCTCTTAAGTTTAGTAAAATTACCATAATTTGAAAAAATGTGATTGCAGCAAACAATTTACATTGGAATTAAGCAACTGGTCAAAAATCAACACATAAACAGTTTGTATTTACTAATTAAAAATGTATACTTGTGTCGCTCAAGATCGTGTTGATTTTTACATCAATGACATCCAATGACATTGGCGTGACACTTTAATCACTTATTAATTTATTTTATTATATGAACTTATTTTATACTATTATTTCATGATATATGTTTTTCAAAAGCTCACATAAAACTATAGATTTTTGTATCTCACCATAGGTCTTTATAGAGAGCATATCTTAAGCCTTGCTTACACTAATTTTATTTTTTAAATGTAGATTCAATTTAGATGTTTCACAGATTGTAGCTCCATTGATTAAAATTGAAAACTGACTGTGGTCAATAAAGTGTCCATGTTGCATTGAAATCTTTAGGTATTCTGAATTATTATGGGGGAATTATTCGTTATTGATCAACGTGGTTGGTTAAGTAAAAAAAAAAGAAAAAATACGACTTTACAATACCTGAAGATTGATGTCATTATCAGTATTTTATTAATCTACAGTTTATAGATAAACCAAAACACACAAAAGAAAATTTAGTACAATATTTTTGAGGATTCGTAACGAACTATATGTTACCTTTTTTATTAGTAGATTATTTTGTATGGAAGACTACTCAGGCTAAAAATCAGAAAACAAAATGACAATTCAATAAAAAAAATTAGGTTACTAAATACTGGCTTATTTGTAGAGTTTTGAATATAACACATTTTTTCGGAATAAATTTTCTAACTCAAAGATTCTTACTTAAACCAACTTAATTATTAATTTAGGAACTATTTTGTTAAATGATCTGAATTATGAACTGATTTTTTGGGTAGATGAAATAACTTAAAGGTCGAAATATTTTTAAATGATTTTTCAGTTTATTAAAATTCATTTGACAGTTTTTCACAAACAATACAAGCTCAATTAAAATTTTAATATAATTTCAGAAATTATTTAGATATTGCAAGTAACGTTTCTTCTAAAAAAAGAAATTACGTATATTAATGTTTTCAATGGAGGTTAGGGTAAATTTATTTTCATTGAACATGATTTCTTTGGTATCTTTTATACTATATGATATTTTAAAAATAATCCTTTTTACATAGAGAAAAATAACCCAGAGTCTTCTTTATATTTTTAGACAAATAGTTCAAATGTATGTTAAAATCATTCAATACTATTCAACAAACAGTATATATCATTAACAACAACCAATAACATAACATTGAATATCAAAAAGACTATTAATAATATAACATAACATTGAATATCAATAAAACTATTAATAACCTAATATATCACTAATAAACTTTCAATACTAAAAAAGAAAATGTGAAATAAATACATTGTTTGTAAAATTAAAATTTAACTATCATAAAATCATAAATACAAAATATATATATTTATGCTATTTAATAAAACGTACTAATTGGTTTTGCTACATAAATGACGATGACGTAGCCCTTCACACAAAACATTACAGTTGTGTTACTGTATTACCACAATAAACTTATGTGGTTCTGTTGTCAATATCGAATCTTCAATAAGACCTACTTGCTGCATCCCGCTAGAAACACTAATCCACGTTTTTGTTTATCAATACATGTAAACTAGGCACGACATTTTGTAAATGCTTATCATTAAATTCTTCATGTTCTACAGCTCAGTTTATGCCATTTGGTTATGCTGTGAACATTTGTATTCTCATTAATTCCTATTAATCGTATGGGATAACAGATCGAAATTGTTAAAATTCAAATTTTGATTTCAAGTATTTTAATATAGAAGTATAAATTATTCTAAATATCACTATAAACTACAGGTGAGAATTAGTAATAAAACTATAAAGGAGGGTCATACAAAAGTGGAGATAAAGCAGTCATATAAATAAAAAAATATTTTACTGATGCAATTTTGGTTTGTGAAAATACTAAATAATTTTCTATTCTTTAGGTTTATGTGGATGGATTAATGTTGTGTTGAAGTTTGTAATATATTCGAATGCTGACCTCCCAGAATAGAGGAACTATTTGCCTAGTTTGACTTTTGGTATTTGAATAAGGTATTTTAAATACGAATTACGAATAAAGTATTCTACACTTAAAAATACTATCAGCCGAACACTCAGTGTAACGAAGAATCTTAAAACATGTAAAATAATGTAAAACAGTGGAAATTGTTACAATTTCTGTTGGTTTCTTTATGCATTAATGGGTTTAAAAATACCTTTTAGTAATAAATTTAATACATTTCAATGACTCGTATCTCTAAAATACAAATTGATAATATAATTTACTATTATAATCTCATAATCATTTGACATAATGAAACTTGGTCAAAAGGCACCAGGGGTACAATATGGTGAATTACATATAGTACAAGGGGTCAAAAAAATTTGTACACATTTAGAATAGATGAATTTTATTCAACATTATCATTTTCATTTAAAGCATGCAACAGTCTTGAGATGTGTGGTCTTCTTTTAGACCTTCTGTAAACACAGTATTTTTTAATTCCAGTCTCGCAAAAACATTGTCTCAGAGATTTTGAAGATTTTGAGTTAATGACTGCAAAATCACATAGACATTTCAGTTGCTTGTGAGGTTGTATTCCAACAAAACCGTTACTTGTTTATATTTGTTACTGTCCCTGCACTTAGAACTTGTCTTAGATCATCGTTAATCTTGTCGTAGGTTAAGTTCTAAACTCCATTTGCTATTGTCTTTGCACCTCTAGAAGATTTTTGGTCTTCCAATAACACTTTAAAAGCAATTTACATTGTTCAAACGATAACTGAAATTCAGCCATGTTTAATTCAGGCAAAAAGTAAAAAAAACACATACTGTTGGAAAACAGCTGTATTAATCTATCAGCTATCAGCTGATATTAATTTCAAAACGATATATTTTTTATTAAATAAGGTACATGAAATCATAGCGTGTGTAAATTTTTTGACAAACCCCTTATTTAACAGTAAACTTTATAGCTAATGGTAGAATTTTATACAAAATAACAATGTTATAAACATTTAAACCGTCTTAATTATTTGTTTAGTTTGAAGCGTGATTATTTTAGTTGGTATTAAATATTTACACACATTCAAGGATACAACACAAATAAGTCCGATTATATCGTAGATATTACGATAGTAGACCTTAAGGCCATTAAGGGTCCTGATAACCATTTCGAATGACAGTACACTTTGAGCCTAATGTGGAAACTTCTTTTGTAAATTTTCCTGAACTTTTGCCATTAGGCCTGTTGAAAAGTTTGTCAACAATATCACTTACCAGAGAACAAGCGGTCGCCATTTTCCGTACCAGTGAACATTGATAGTATGTTAGTAGTTATGTCAAGTGTCTTGAGTTTGAATGTCAAACTGTACCACTTTTCACAATAGGCCTATATTCAGTTTCATACATATACATTGACATTTCAGAACAACGAACTTCTCCCATCTTACAAGTACTTGACAATGGCTTGAGTTATTGTGATCCACTGCTATAGTTTTTAAATTGAACCCGTGAAGAAAATTTTGAGAAATCTACGATAGTATTAATCATGTACAATCTGGTTTTCAGGCTAAAACTATCCATTTTTAAATTCCTGATCAATGCTTGGCTCTTTTCGTCTCCTATTATATACCACGTGTGTAATATAAATATGACATAAAAGGGTTTATACATGAAACCTATATTAGAAAGTTAGTGAAGTATTTTTAAAAGAAAGAAATTACGTTGATGGTTTAAGTATACTCGTAAACATTTATTTATATCAAATATGAAATTTATAAGTATGTTAGTGATTAAAAATTATTAACTTAAATAATAACTAAAAATGTATGGAATTAAAAAAATTAATATAAAAGTAGACAAATTGTCACAATTTAATATTGAATTAACTCTAAACTATATGCTGATTGTAAAGATTATAAGCTTGGGAGCGGCCGTAGCTAAGGGGCTAACGGTCCGGGTTCGATTCCCGATAAGACCAGTTACAGTTTTTGCCTGCCACTCCCGTGGTTCGGAAGTCACGTAAAGCCGTTAGTCCTCAGGTTAAGTGTTAGAGAGGGCTTTTTAGCCCTAACTTAGCCTGGTAAAATAAGAAGAACTTTAACTTTTAATCTAATATTTTAAGTGAAATAACTATTAATACGTATACTTTATTAGTTAAAGTATCAATTAACACGTTCTTACTTTTATAAAAACGATCTTTTTCTTATTAAATCGAAATAACTTTATTGTAATGAGCCATTGTGCTTAGGTAGATTAACAAGGTATTGTTAGGTATCAAGAGGTAACAAGGTATTTAGGTTACTCGCTTTTGTCTAAGTAAAACTTTTTTTAATAATAATCCATGATCACTATGAATTGTTATTATATACGTCTGTTATTATTCAATATATTGAATATTAATACGATATTCTCTACTACAGGAATGTAATGCTCCTGTAGTCAGCTTCATTTTCAATTAAATACATTTGCGAAACAAAACTGACTTAGTAATTAGTTAAGTGTGTGCAAGAGTAGGTTGAGTATGTCTTTAATCCAAGTATTAAGTTCATTTCCCCTAAAGTGCAGTCACTTGGAACCTACTTCGTGAAACATCTCTCCTGTCGACTCAGTGTTTGAGATCTAAATATTAGTGGACTCCGTTAAATATCATTCAAACTACAGAAATATATGACTACTAAGAGTTATTACTCATAATAAATCGTTAAACCACACTTCGTTACTTCTGAACACAAGGATAGTTAGGTAGCTGGCTAAAAATGAAGCATTCAATGGTCCTTGATCAACTCTAAAATATTATACTTTCATTCAACGATTTACTCACCTCTTAGACAGCTGCATAGTGAAATAATTAGGAAAAAACTCTCTTTACAACTATGCCACATCATATCGATTACAGTACAAACAATTTGAACTGTTAATAGGTTTACACGTTTTTTATCCAACCACACAAACAGCCCATATCATATTTTCATATCATATTTTCATCCAACCACACAAACAGCCCAATCACACACAACCTCATACATTCGATATTGACAGCCCTCTGACCTACAGACCCACATATTCGATATTGACGGCCCTCTGACCTACAGACTCACACATTCGATATTAACGGCCCCCTGACCTACAGACTCACACGTTCGATATTGACGGCCCTCTGACCTACAGACCCACACGTTCGATATTGACGGCCTTCTAACATACAGACTCATACATTCGATATTGACGGCCCTCTGACCTACAGACCCACACATTCGATATTGACAGCCTTCTAACCTAGAGACCCACACATTCAATATTGATGGCCCTCTAACCTACATACACACACGTTATATATTGACGGCCCTCTGAACTACAGACTCATACATTCGATAATGACGGCCCTCCGACCCACAAACCCACACATTCGATGATGACAGCCCTCCGACCCAAAGACCCACACATTCAATAATGACGGCCCTCTGACCTACAGACTCACACATTCGATATTGACGGCCCTCTGACCTACAGACTCACACATTCGATATTGACGGCCTTCTAACCTACACACTCATACATTCGATATTGACGGACCTCTGACCTACAGACTCCTACATTCGATATTGACGGCCCTCTGACCTACAGGCTCATACGTTCGATATTGACGGCCCTCTGACCTACAGACTCATACATTCGATATTGACGGCTCTCTGACCTACAGGCTCATACATTCAATATTGACGGCCCTCTGACCTACAGGCTCATACATTCGATATTGACGGCCCTCTGACCTACAGACAACCCACACATACACATACAGTACTGTTGACCCACCTGCCCACCCATACACATACAGTAATGTTGAACCACCCACCCACCCACACACACATACTGCAGTTTTGGCCCACTCGCCCACTCATACACATACAGTGGTGTTTACACAACTGCCCACCCATAATCATACATTCGTGTTGATCCACCCGCCTACCCATACACGTACAGCAGTGTTGGTCCACTCATACACATACAATGGTGTTGACAATTTATTTCCCCATAGGTACTTACACGCACAGTGGTATTGACCCACCCGCCCACCCATACACGTACAGTGGTATTGACCCATCCAGACACCCCTACACACACAGAGGTATTGACCCACCCGCCATACCATCATTCGATATTGACGGCCCTCTGACCTACATAGGCTCATACATTCGATATTGACGGACCTCTGACCTACAGACTCACTCAGTCGATATTGACGGCCCTCTGACCTACAGACTAACACATTCGATATTGACGGCCCTCTGACCTACAGACTCACACATTCGAAATTGACGGCTCCCTGACCTACAGACTCACACAGTCGATATTGATGGGCCTCTGACCTACAGACTCACACATTCGATGTTGATGGCCCTTTCACCCACACACACACTCAAACATGAACATTACATAAAAACTTTGCCCTTAATAATCTCTAAAAATAAAATTTTTTAAAAATCATCGAAAAACTTATTCAGTATCACTCTACGTCAATTGCTCAAAACTATACAACATGAATAAATATTTTATAATTTAAAATTAGACAGTTTTACGATTTTAACTTTATTAAAACTTAAAAGTAGTTTAAACTGTATTGATACGTGTCCTTTTTGACTTATACGAATAATACATTAATTTGAATTAGTTAATAATTGGATTTTACCTAAATTAAAATCATAAAATTTTCTAGACTATATTCTTGCCTAAATATTTGAAATCTGTATCTAAACAAGGCAATTATCCATATCAGTTTTAAATGAAGTTAATTTCTTAAATTAACTCTAAAATCGACATGCATTTTGAATTGTAGTTGAGAATTGTCTCTTTAATTATATTTGATACAAAAAATGAAATACTGTTTAATGTTTAAATAGTTCAGTTATTTATATTTTTAGAGTACTGTAAATGATTAAGTATAGACCCCATTACAAAGTTTTATATTAGTTCACTATAGTAAGCTCCTAATATGTACAACGTAATAAAATGTTTTTATATTTGATAAATTCATTATATTTTATCAAAACATGCTGTAGAAAACGTTATGTAAACGTCTTTTGAATAAAAAAAAATTAACAATGGAATAAATACTTGCCAATTTTTATTGATTTAAAAATCTTAGGAAAGTCATTAAGTAGTGATATTACACATCGTAAAATATGTTTGAACATTTCAGTGTTAATTATTCAGATTATTTTATTTGAGAACATAACAAACATTTTTAGAATATTCAATGCCATATTTAACATTATAAGTGCTATTAGCATTATAGACGTGGTCGAAGCTCAACGTGTAATAAGATTCCAGGCAGAGTAAACATAAGACATACCCCCTTCCTCAAATCAGCAATTATTAATCTGAAATATTCTCTATAGATATTTTACAACTCAATGTCACTATGGATAACGTTCCCAGCAAAAAGTAATTAAAAAAGGCTCAAAAGACACATGAATTCGTACAAAGCTTGGCGTATGTAAACATGTGTTTTTCGTGCATATATATTCGCAAATGTACGTATTCCCTTAGTTTACAACGGATTTTAATTATAACAAAATTCTATAAACTATCAGAATGAAAAGTATACATTTTGATTATAAAATTTTATCTCAAATAAATGGGTTAAATCATAGCTTATAGTTCTATAATTAAATACCTCCAGGAAAAACTAAAAGAAAGAAAGCAAATCAGCTGTTTTTGTTCGTCATACCCTTGTTGTACACAGAACTGTAAACCAGACGTTTTATATCTTCTCCTTTTACGTAGATTGGAAACTTCAGGATACATCTCGTTCTAACGGAAGTCTTTATTTTGGTTTGTGGCTAAAATACGATCTGATAAATTAAAATAAACGTAATAAGGAAATATTAGTTATAATTGCTCATTTTTACTACAATACAAGTGAACGTCACACAACACAAATCTATTACAATACAGATAAAAATCGCACAAATATTAAGGTGACCAATTTCGGTAAAACACCTTAATATTTTATCAGACTAGAGAGATAAAAAAATACGTATTTATTTTTATCTGAAGGTGGGTTAAGCTATATAATAGGACGCACTGTTTCAAATTCTGTGAAAACCATAATTACTTTGATTTGAATATAAAAATTTAAAATATTTGTACTGTTTATCATAACATCACATATTGTAAAAGAAATGTAAACATATGTCCCTGCTCGCTTATATGATAGATTCAGGCACATAAATAACTCCGTAAACAACTGATATACTAAAAAATATTATCGCATATTGTCTTGTTCCTGAATTGTTTGTTGTGTAAGTCTGTTCCGTTTATAATGGTGAATTGGTGTATATTTTCTGACAGTTCTAATGTAACTTTGATTAAAATTATAAACGTACACAATCTAATAAATATTGCACCATTTATGTTGTTAGCTTTGAAAAAAGTATACACCACAAAACACAAGAACTATACAGTACAAGTACTAGAAATGTACACAGATTTATCGTGATCAATTTCGAAAATCAGAGTACCATTCTTGAATATTTCTACTGTTTTCCCTGTGACCTGAGGATGAAAAACGGGTTTATACAAACTGGTATCCATACTATTGAATTTATTGTATAGTGTGGCGTTGCGGCTAGTCAGTGGAAGGTCATAAGCAGTTTAACGGGTGAACAATTCAATCAAAGTTTTGATAGGGTTGAGCTTGAGGAAGGTACAATAGTTACAGACCCTTTAAATATTGCTGATAACATTAACCGTTATCTAGTCAGCTTGGTGCAACCAGATAACCAGGTGTCCACTCAGGCCGGGCTAACCCTTCACCATTCCTGTCATTCATTCTTTTTAACTCCTACAACAGAACTTGAAATTGTAAATATAATAAATAATTTAAAAAATAAAAAATCTACAGGCTATGATAATTTTAATGTAGTATTGGTAAAACAAATAGCACACTTTGTTGCACCAATTTTGTGTCATATTTTTAATTTAAGTTTTACAAATGGAGTTTTTCCAGAAATGTTAAAATTAAGTATTATTATTCCAATTTTTAAGAAAAAAAACACAATTAAGGTGGATGATATACGCCCAATCAGTCTCCTTTCAATATTTTCAAAAATCCCTGAAAAAAATGTGGTAACTAGATTAGTGACTTATTTGCGCAGAATCAATTATCTTTCTGAGTACCAGTTTGGCTTTCAAAAGGGTAAAAGCACGGAAGATGCTTTAATAAACTTTACAAACCAAATTTATATTAGTTTAAACAACAGTTCTAAAACCACAGGCCTCTTTGTAGATTTTAAGAAGGCTTTCGATTTGGTCAATCATGACATTTTACTTTGTAAGCTGGAAGCAGCTGGAATTAGAGGTATTGCGCTCGATTGGTTTCGTAGCTTCCTCACTAGCAGAGAGCAGCGTGTGCGGGTCGGGAGCAGCATCAGTGCGCCTTTACCCGTCACTGTTGGCTTGCCGCAAGGATCTGTCACATCTGCCACGTTATTCCTAATCTTCATTAACGATCTATTAAAGTTAAATTTTAAAGGCCGGATACAAGCGTTTGCTGACGACATTGTCTTCCACTATTCAAATAAAAATATACAAACCATGAGAGCCAATGTAATGGACGACCTTAGTATTTTAAACGTTTGGTGTAATAACAACAAAATGGTTGTAAATGTTAATAAAACGAAGTATATTAATTTTGATTTCAGAGGTTTTGATTTTTTACAGTCAATTATTTATCATAGAATCAATTGTTTACAAGTCAATTGTGATTGCGAATGTATAGAAAGAGTAAGAGACTTCAAATATCTAGGCGTTACTTTTAATGAAAAAATGACATGGGACACGCACATTAACAACTTACATGGTAAGCTAAGACAGTCTATTCGAAAATTCTACTTTTTGAGAAATATCTGTGAAACAAATTTATTAAGATCTCTTTATTATGCTTTGATTGATTCACGTTTGCAGTACGGAGTGGTATGTTGGGGTGGAACCTTTAGATCATTAATCAACAAACTGAGAATAACTCAGAATCATTATTTACGTATTATATTGAGAAAAAATATTAGAGAAAGTTCTTTCCCGTTGTATTGTGAACTAAAAATAATGCCTTTACAGAATTTGTTTGTGTTTAAAGTTTTGAGGTTGTTTTACTTGAGGAGTGGCAATAGGGGTACTGAAAACTTAGTTTATAGCACCAGAAGTACAAACAGTTTAATTTTCAGAACACCTAAGGTCAATAAAGAACTTTTTAAACATTCATTTTTGTTTTTAGGACCATTTCTTTTTAATAAACTACCAACTGACATAAAGGAAAGTAACTCTATCAATATGTTTTGTAAAAATATTAAATGCTGGTTAACTGAGATAACTGACACTAATTCTCTGCGTCATGTTTTAAGCTAGGTTACCCAATCTATTCACTCTTAACTATTTTTTTTTAACGTGTGTTTGTATATATGTGTGTATCAGTATAGTCGTATAAATATATTTATATATTATATATATCAGGATATTATTACTGTGCTGTTCCTAAGTTTATGCTTTCTTATATTTACTGTTGCATGTATTAGACAGATAATATAGGAAATAATATTTTATTATAATGTCATGTGTGTTACATTTAACTTAAATTTCATGTTTTGGAACATTAAACTGCATATAGATTGTCATGCATGTAAGCAAAAAGATATGGAATGTAGGCCTTGTTCATTTAAATGCTGCAGGCAGCAGGTGTCTATTGCTTTTTAATGTTAAGAACTGAACTCAACTTTGTTTTTTTTTAGGTTATTTTCCTTTTTATAAACTGGTCATAACTACTGGACATAGTGACCAGTTAATTTCCAAACCATGTATATTTTGTAATATTGTTTATTTTAGTTGGAAATAAAATTCATTATTCATTATTCACTATTCATTATTCACTATTCATTACTCATTATTCATTATTCATTATTCATTATTCATGATTCATTATTCATTATTCATTATTCATGATTCATTATTCATTATTCATTATGAGAGTCAAAAAATTGTTTTAATTTCTTAAAAATAATAACTGTCCATCTATTTCAATAATATCTCAAATCATCATCATTAGTTTTTCAAAACGGTTATTAATTTTTTCATAAACTGATTTCACTCAAAAGTTTACGATTTATATGAGTAAATGTGGGAACAATCAAAACAAATTTGTCTTAAATTTCCGTTATTAGAATTTTATTTATTATATATTTACTTATTTAACTCTATTTTCAATGTATAACGTGTGTCTCTTTCCCCCCCCTCTCTCTCTCTCTCTTACTCTCACTTTTTATCCCTCCTTAAAATAAGCAAATAAAAGTAACAATAACTCATAACTAAACCTTTTTCTTAAACATTTCTATCAACATTATTGTAAATCTAATTTAAATAAAATAAAATCCTCTAAAGTGTATTATATAGAATTTATAATTATAATTGATTTATAAATTTGAAATGAAAATTAACAGACCTAGAAAATGAAATTTACATACCATACTTAATATGCTGTAGGTAATCCAAATTTAATATATATACACAAACCACTGTAAGAGCGGGTGGCGCGGATGGGTCAATGAAAGAGTATGTGTGGATGTGTGGGTGGGAGGGTCAGTATATGGGTAGGTAGGTGAACAAATTCTGAACACATAACAAATATGTATATCACACACACATACACACACACACACACACACACACACACACACACACACACACACACACACACACACACACACACACACACACACACACACACACACACACACACACACACACACACACACACACACACACACACACACACACACACACACACACACACACACACACACACACACACACACACACACACACACACACACACTAACACACACACACACACACACACACACACACACACACACACACACACACACACACACACACACACACACACACACACACACACACACACACACACACACACACACACACACACACACTAACACACACACACACACACACACACACACACACACACACACACACACACACACACACACACACACACACACACACACACACACACACACACACACACACACACACACACACACACACACACACACACACACACACACACACACACACACATACACTCACACACACACTCACACACACACACACACACACACACACACACACACACACACACACACACACACACACACACACACACACACACACAATATAATCCTCCATAATATATATGCAAAAACAATTTAATAAAAATATTGACAGTACATAATTTTTATTATTTTTCATTTACGTAATGTACATTTAAAGCTAATAGCTGGGAGGGTTATATTTATATTGTAGTGGATATTTATATATGAGAAATGAAACTGTAATGACGTCATCCATTAGTAGATTGGCTATTAGATGATGAGATCCTTTGGGCTTCACAGTCATTGATGAAAGAATTTTACAAATAATAAATTACTTAAATAAATCTATATAACACGAGTACTAAGTAGAAAGTAGTCTAGTCAATAATGATAAAAATTAATTATAAAATAATACATGAATTCCTTCTACAAATAAACATTTTATCATTAAATCACACATTATAAATTGAAATATTGGTCTTATAAAACATGTGCGTTGAACAGGCCTTGATTAACCGAACGTATAAATCACTTGTGTATACCCAGCTATACGGTTGAGTAGTGAGCATAGCATTTTTATTAGGATTGGAAACAATTATAATAAAATTTAACTGTACGTTAATAAACAAGTAATCTAAATCAATAACTATAGTTGCATATTTGGAGATACTTGTTTATGTAAAATACGTGACAACTGTTTATTTACTTGAACTATTAATTATATATAGTCATTTACATATCCAGTGAATATCTACTTAACGTAGAATGGGTACAAGAGTGCTTAATTCCTACTAATTTAAAATTTAAAGTGTTTAAAACTCATATTAAGGGGATTAAAAAAATACTTAAACAAATTACAATTTCAATGCTATAATAAAAGGTAATAAACGGTTAGTACAAAAACATCACCTAGATCTTCCAGTTTTAACCATATCAATTTACATTGATAAGTCAAAATATTAAATACTGCCTCCATGCTACACGGTTAAACACGGATGTCAGTGTAACGGTGAATTTGTGAAACCAAAACGTCAGTCTAAACATTATTGACAGAACAAACCATCATCTTCATGGTAATTTTAACGACGTGTTTTTCCTGATAGCTGAATGGGGCTTTGCCAAATAACCCAAGTTGCCAAGAACAACCATCTGACTTCAATTTCTCCAAAAGCAAACACATCATTTGTTTTGTTTCGATATACTTTTTATTTGCAGAAAGCGGTCTTCTTTGATCTACTAGTCATTTATATAAGCATACGATTATGTATGCCATAATATTGGTGCCTAATTTCATATTTATTCCTTTGGAAGATTATTGGTATAGGATAGTTGTTATTACAATTGGTACCATATTGTATATATGCTCTATTATAGCTTTGTTTATCGAATAAAAAATTAAACATGCCAAATTTGTCTACAATAATAAAACATATTCTATCAGTCATACAAAATATGACAGAGGTTTCAATAGTGGTATTAGAGAACTGTAATAGGTTATAGAACAAATATTATTGGCACCTACTTAAAATAATAAAGTACATATTTTAGAGTAAATAAAACGTTCATATTATTTATAATGTTAATCCTAAAATAGTTTCATATTTATTTGACGTAATATTACATAAATATGTTCAAAAGCAATCTTTTTAAAGGAAGTAAACATGTTTTGCTTTGAGTAGCATGATATTTCCTTTAGATAAAGTAATGCGATTTCAAGTTAAAGCAAGGAGCTCGTCTTGCACTATATAGAATGTAGTGTGACCTGACTCGAGATCTGCTCTATCTAAGAGATCTGGGACATTCCACTTGTATCTGTGTCACAATATTATCCAACAGTAGTTTATATGGGTTCTATTGCAGCTGTATAGAATTATACGTAGTTGTAATATTTACTATACAATTTATGCAATATGTTTCACTCCTAAAATTCACTGTA